>CAIGRB010154556.1:161706-179151 GCA_903798255.1 Fraxinus quadrangulata | reverse complement strand
AATTTTACCCATCAATTAAGTTGTCATTTGAATCAAAATCTTGTTTCAACGTCGACTAACGATTTTATGGATGGAATGCGTGAAATGAACCAACGTTGTAATTATATGTAAATGTTAGAGACTTTGCCTCCAAAAATTAAAGGTCTGAGACCGGTGCCGCAATTTTTTCTACTCAAAATTATTGTAGCAACGTTGACTGACGATTTTTTGGACGGAATTCAAGGTTTGGGACCGACGCTGTAATTACATATAAAGGTTTGAGACTTCGGCCGCAAAAATTAAAGGTTTGTGTGTAATCTGCAACAAAATTGTATGATGTATAATGTATTGTTGGAGTAGGTTTTCGGTTGGCACTTTCAAGGATAATGTAAAGAATGTTGGGATAATCGTCGGTTGGAGAATACAATGGCTTTACTCAAAGGGCTTAAATTCACTAACTTAAAATGTGGATAATTTCAACTGACACTTCACAATTTTGTCGTTCATGTAGATGCAAGAACGGACGGAATGCATTCAGTGGTTTTAAATGTGGACAATTTTAACCGACGCTTCACATTTTCATCGTTTACGTAGACGCAAGAAACAGAATCCTTCGAGTTACCATTTTAGTGCAATGAACCTAAGTTCAGTGAGCACTTGGAAGTTGTCAAATTTAAGTGAGTTAGGCATAAAGTACTTGTAAATGATCTTGATACCATGTTTGGTTTTTCTTAAAAAAGGAAATAAGTGCTTATTTCTTTTCTTTTCCTTTTTTGCACTGACATACTGGCGAAGCAAATTGAAACAAGCTGCATGTCCGTCCATTTGGAGTGGAGAAAGCCTTGTGTTTGCTACAAAATTATCATAGTATACAATATTCAATTGCATTTTAAATACAACCCAATGAAGAGTGTTTTAGTTAGCCCATGTTTTTTATGCACAGCTCTTGTTTGATCTCTATTATTTTCAAAATATATTTTTTCCTCTTATTTTTCAATATTTTTCAATAAAATAATATTACACGCAAATTCAATTTATTGTTATTATTTTGAAACCACACATTCTCAATTAATAACTATTCAAAAATGCATTATTTGCCAAATAATGGGACTCAAATAAGGCCATAATCTTTAAGAATTTTGCTATGGGTACCCATAGAGTTTGACATAATGGTCACATGATCACCCTCTATTGGGGGGCGGGTAGGGGTGGTCATGTAGCCATTATGTCAAATTTTATGTGTTTTGCTATACATAGCAAAACTCATTCTTTAAAATTCATTTTTTAAAAAAAATTATTTTCAAATTATACGTCGTTTCAATAAACTCTAGGCTGTTTGGAAGGACTTTTAAAAAGTCTTTTTAAGATCTAAAAGCTACTTTTAAGGGTGTGTTTGTCTCCTATTATTGGGAGAAAAGTGGAGTAATTAATAGTATTTTTGGATAATGTGTGGTTAAAATTTAAAATAACTTTATTGGTTTGTGTGTAGAATATTTTATTGGATGAATATGTGATAAAGAATCTTACTGTAGCAAACAAGTTTTTAGATTGATGGTACACAAAACAGATGCTAATTTTTTAAAAGTGTGTTTCGGTAGGAAGAAGGTTTTTTTCTAAAAACAAATTAGTTTCCAAATATCAATATTTTTTTCTTTATTTTAACCATATATTTGTTTTTTTTTAAAATTACTTTTCACAAGATAATATTTGTAGGGTTTAATTATCAACGTTTTAACCATGCTAATACGATCATAGACTTTAATGTTAGCATGAGATAATATATTTGGTACATTCATTTATTTAGTAATGATAATAGGGGCATGTGACATTAATTTCAAAATGAATTGCCAAAGTTAAAATTCATTTTATAGAACAAAACTGGAGAGAGGAATTACTCACTGTGATAACAATTATTTTCAAGATCTTATCTTATGGTATAAACTTCAAGGTTGGAGGACAAACCGCGTCCTTAATTCTTTCACTTTGCAATCCATCCATGATAATTTTATTTTCTTTAAAAAAAGATTATATTGTGACCTCCCATTTTGAATTTCGAAAAATTCAACCCCTATTTGACGCTCTTGAAAAAGGGTTTTTTACGCAGTATATTTTTTAGCACGATAAAATCATCAATTGACATTTAAAAATGAACAAAAATCAACTATTCACCCGTTTAAAATACTGATTTCCCAATTTGTCCTCAGTCTGTCGCTGAAAATTCCTTGTGTTATGATTAAAATTGGAAGGTACGTACTTTCTATTAAAAAACAATTATTTTTGTCTGATGAATTTATCAAAAAACAAATGTATGTCGAAAATAAATTTGTGAGAATTAAAGGTCCGCTCAATCTTTAAAAGCATAAAATGTTAATTAATTTCTTCTCTCCGTTTCAGTTATTTTACTCTTTGAATGGTTACACAATCCGAATTAATCTCACTAATTCATAGGAAATTTATGAATCCAAAAACGGCCTGATCAATTCAAACTTAATACAGTAAATTACATAAATAAAATGTAATACCATTCTTTAAAAAATACTAATTATAAATATTTTATTCTAAAATCTAAAATTAAGCCTGTCACACCAACCAAGTCATAATTACAGTGACTGGGCAAATTAATCTCGCCTGTATTCTGACATGAACCGACCATCCTCTTCAGCCATATTTGAGCCGCATTATATTTTTTATTATCATTCTTTTACTCATTTTCAATAATATATTTTTTAATAAAATAATATTTTTCATCACATTAATAATTTTTCCTTCTTTTTCTACTACATATTCTCCATCACATCAACCAAAAAAATGCATTCTCTCAACAAAAATATCTACCAAACAGAGGCTAAATATGTAAATTGGTGTTTGGGCTGTGATGCCGAAAACTCAAACAATCTAGGTTATGATGATACACCGGGCTAAGCTCAATGTCGATATTATATTTCAATTGCGTGATAATTCAATCTAGAAGTCCAATTGCTCAAACCCAATATAAGGCTTATCTCGCACTTTGAAAGAGCGACTTTAGTCGTCTTGAGTTTTTGAAATCGCTAGTTGCTTTGAACAGTTGATTCCATCCGAGATCTACAGCCATTGTTAAGTTATATATATTGGTGCCTGTGGTTTGCCCTAATGAATTTTTACGCCGTCTGATTTTATTTTGGGTTCTAGAATTCCCTCTGTGTGGTTTTGTCCTCATTTTCATATTTTTTGTGTCGATCTTCAACTTCTGGTTGTTTTGATCTTTTAGGTTCCTTTGTGGTTCTGAGTCTTTGTGATTTGATTTGTGAGAAGAGAGTGTTGGTTTTAGGTTTGTGAACTTCTGGTTCATAGAAGTAGCTTCGACTGGTCTTTGATGGTTTGTGGTTGATTCTTTTGATTTGTACATAAGGGTACAATGTGTCTGAACCCAAGATTGATGATATCCTGATACTAATGATCTTTTTTTTTTTTTTAATATTCTGATTTTAAATCTGAGATACTGTGTATGACCTTTGGGTTATCTTTGATTTCTTGGTGTAATATTTGGTCAGACCGTAAACCTAACATTATTTATTGTTAGGCCGAACAAATCTGATATGTCATTCGTTGTTTATTCTAACTTTTTTTTCTTGAAAACTCATTGAGAAGTGAAAGAAAACTAGCTTCTAGACTAAGGGCTTGTTTGACATGACTTATAAAAAATGAAAATGAGCTTTTAAGATTCAAAAGCTGCTTTTGGATCCACTTGACTAATTTTATAAAAGTGATTTTGATAATTAAAAGAGTTTTTAGGCAAAAAATGGTTCATTGAAGTTTCTTCTAAAAATTGGAAGTGCTTTTAAAAATTATTTTTCAAACAAAAATTAAGATAACTTATTCCAAAAACTATTCTACAAGAAGAAAAGTAAAAACAAAAGTCATGCCAAACATGCCTTAATGCTCTTGACTTTTTACATTTTGCTCTTGTTTGGATTTGTTAAAAAATGGATTTTTAGTAGATTTTGATAAAACTTGGTAAAATGTATGGTTGAATTTCATGAAATCCGTGATTATAATTAATTTCATTATTTCACATTTTAACGAAGAGAATAGTAATTTTTTGAAGAATGTGTAGTTGAATTTTTTTTTTATACTTACGTATAATATTTTTTTTTATTAAAAAATGTGTGATTGATAAAAAAGATAGAGATAAATGAACTTTAATTTAATAAGAGCCAAACAAGGACTTAAATTTTTTTAATTGAATCAAGTATGGAAGCCAGGTTTAACAATCATTAATATCAAACTCTTTTTTTCTACGTACTCTTTTTAACGACACATTTACACAATAAAATATTTTACAAGTAAATTCTAAAATTTAAATTTTTTTTTAATCGCATACTCTCCCTAAAATCAATTTTCAAACCATTGTCAAATATGGCTTATTATTATTTTTTAATAACATTGGGTTGATCGGACTGGTTATCATGGATCCTTGGCCCGAGAATCGAGCCTATATAATATGACAGATCAATCCATAAACCGGCTCAAATATAGCCGGATCAGTTTGGGTTCGGTTTTAACTAGATGGATCGCTCCCCTCCGGGTACACCATTAGCATAATCCGTTCGTTTGAACTCTTGAAACTGCAGAGGCAGAGGCAGAGGCACTTCCATGGCATCTCTCTCCCCGGCGTTTACAGAGCAAAATCTCTCATTCTCAAGCTTTTGACGTATAAAAATAATCCAAAATTATCGATTACTTACTTTTTGTATAAACGCTCGTCGATATTCCTATTTATACCCCCTGATTTTTACCATTATATCTGGATTATACCCACGTATACACGAACGTACTCTCATTTCCCTCTTACTGAAAAATAACCAAATCCTCTGATTATATTGCACCACTGCAAGGAAGCTCCTCCCTCCCGAAGCTCTGGCTGTTACCACGTTTCTTTTCAGGTAAGTTTATTATCTGGCATTGAGCGCATCTCTCTTTATTTTTCTCATTTTTTTTGAAATTTCTGCTCTGTACACAAACTCTGGAAGAAATTGAAAAACACCAATTATTTTCCGTTTTTTCTTTTGGTGATTTATGGATTTTCTTATGGGTTTTTGGTTATGATTTGGATTTGGTAAAGTCTGGTTCTTTCCATGAAAATGTATAAACTCTTGACTAATTGAAAAATTAATTAAAAGACTTGATTTTTAGTGTATATAATAACCACTTTGGGTAGAACTCACCTTACATCCTGCTCTTGTAAGCTTATGTGGGATACAATTGGTTCATTCCACCCCTCTTCAGAATTGATGCCTACAACGGCCCATTTTCCCTAGCCGAGTGACTTCACTAATCCAGTCTTCTACTCAAAGTAACCTTCCCCTGGTCAAATTGTCTGCAACGACGGTCCCTAATATTGGGTGCGTGCCCCGATACTAATAATACCAATCACTTTGGTAACTCACATTTAAACCCAGCTTGTAAGGGTAGGGTCGTCGCCCTCAAAGTAAACATAAGCCCACAACACAACCTTTTTTATGGACGATGTGAGATATTTAGATGGTTAAGAGGGGAGGGTCAAATTAAAATTGAAATACTGTTTTTAGAGTTTTGAAAATAGGTTTATACTGTATGTGTGCTTGGATGTACAAGAATTGTTGGTGTTTAGCTTGTTTACGGAGAATTTCACTGATCTCTTTTCTTTAATGGAGTGGAGAAGCCATTAGGCCTAAGATGACATAGCTTACATTTGCTACATATTTTTACAACATGTTTAGCCCCTGTTTGGGCTCCATTTTAGGTAAAATGCATTTTTCTCTCTCCTAATTGAAATTACACATTCTTCAATAAAATAATATTATACGTAAACCCAAAATATTTCCTTATTTTTAACCACATTCTCCAAAAAATCACGATTACAAAATATATTTTCCCTAAAATTAAATTTTAATGGAGCCCAAACAAGGGCTTAACATTTAGTGTTGAACTGTATTAGACAGCACCGATAAAAATATTTTAATTTCTTTTTCTTCCTTAGAAATATTTAAATTTTGTATTCCAACCTGATTTGTCAAGTTTCTTGTGAAGTAATAGGTTTTCTTGAACATTACAACATAAGTCCACAAAATTTTCTTAAACAATTAATTGTTTCAGCTCTCAGATGGAATCAATACTTTGAACCGATATTGGTTATAAAATGCATGTTTGTTTATACCAGTGTATGAATACGCTATGTCAAAAAAGTGAGTACACTAATGTCAATTAACATGACCACGTTGATTCATTAATACGCTAGCACAAGATAATATATTCGTACATTCATTTAGGGTTTGTTTGGAAGAGATTGATTGATGTGAAAAATGATTTTTTTTAGAATGTGTGGTTAAAAATTAGGGAAACATTATGGGTCCACGTGTACACTTAATGATGAAAATATGAGTAGAGTCTTTTTGCACATGATATTAAAAGGAAATGAGAATAGATCTTTATGATTGTTTCATTATTGAATTGAATGCAGTGTGATTCTTGGCAGAAATCCATAAACACTCTTTCAACCGTCTTGGCCATGGAGATTTTCAGTAATCTTGAAATAAATGATAAAAAATTAGAATTCATTTCTTAGAGAAAGCATTCAACATTTGAGACATTTATAGAGAAAAATAATGATTGCACTAACAAATTTTCTTATCTCTATCTAATTTCTCTGATCTTTTTCCTTTAGTTTATTTGAGAGCAAAGGTAAAAATGACAATCACAAAAAGGCTAATAATATTTCCTCAATCTAAATCGAAGTATCTTATTTATGGCTGACTCCAGACTTCATATCCGGGTGAGCCTAAACTATTCTTTTGAACTCTGAAACCGCATAAGCAGTGGCATTGCTGTGGGCCTATGGCATCTCTATCTCTCACTGGCATTTACACACAAAACTCACATTGCCAAGATTTTGACGTATAACAATAATCTAAATGTATTGATTACTTACCTTTTAATAAACGCCCTCAATTTTACCCCTTGTTTTTTACCATTTTAACCCTATTGTACACTCATATATACTCACACTCTCTCACCGCTTCCTTATTTCCTCTTTCTGAAAAATAACCAAAACCTAGATTATAGTGCACCATTGAAACCGCAAGCTCCTCTGAAGCTTAGGCAGTCACCGTTTCCTTTCAGGCAAGTTTAATAGCTGGCAATTCATGGATCTGTGCTTTTTCGCATTTTTTTGAATTTCAATCATATACATGAACTTGAAAAAAGTAAAACATCATCAAGTTTTTCCCTTATTACGATTTCTGGATTTTCTTCTTATGGAATTTCGATCATTAATTGGAATTTTTTGTGTTTTTCTAAAGTCTGGTTTTTGTATGGAATTAGGGTTTCTTTCCGTGAAAGTTTAACAACTCTTACCTAATTTAGGAATAAGTTAAAAGACCGTGATTGTTAGGAGAGGATCAAATTAAATTTAAATTCGTGTTCTTTAATTTTACATTAAGGTTTTGTATTTATGATGCTATATCTCTCCATTTCTCCTGAGGTTGAAAAATAGGCTATCTGTGATGTTTTGATGGAATGATGGTTGTTTTTGGCTAGATTTCAAAATGGATAAAACTGATGTAGAGATGAAGGATGCTAAAACACTGCCCCAAGATTCAGAGAAGAAACCGTTTGAAGCAGAAGTTGAATCTCAAGCAGAAGAATTGCCTTCTGCAGCTTCTGGTACAGACAAAGCAAATGCCTGTGAGAATACAGCTTCTGGTACACACAAAGCAAATGCCAGTGTGAATGAAGTGGGCAATTCTAAAAGTGTTGCAGACGACAGGGTTGACGAGGTCGATGAACAAACTGCTGCTCAAACCAACAGTGGAGGAGTTAAAGAAGAGAACTTCGCTGGAAATGGCATGGCGGGTGGAGATGCTATTGAAAATGTGACGGGAGAAGAAAACCCTGCTGAAATTGTTGCAGAGGAGAAAGAGGACCATAAAATTGGTAGAGAGGATGGAGACCCAGTTACCAATGTTTCGGAAGAAGAAAAACTATGGGAAAATACTACTGTGGAGAAAACCTCTCGTGAAAATGAGCAACTTCCAACTGGATTATCTGCAATAGAGAATCCTCTAAGGGAGGGTGATCCTGCACATGGTGAGGATGAAAAGATGGCCGATGTGGTTCATAAGAATGAGGAGGAAATAGTTAAAGATGAGCTGAAAGAACCTGGCAATGAATTTGTTTCTGCTAGTAATGTAATGGATGGAAATGCCAAGTTGAGTGAAACTGCAATTCCTTTAATTGAGGGTGATCCTGCGCAGGGTGACAATGTAAAAATGGCAGATGTGGTTGATGAGAATGAGGCTGATACAGTTAAAGATAGGGTGAAAGAACGAGACAATGAAATTGTTTCTGCTAGAACATTTACTGATGGAAATGCCAAGTTAAGTGAAACTGTAATTACTCTGAATGCGGGTGATCCTGCGCAGGTTGAGGATGAAAAGATGACAGATGTGGTTCATGATAAGCTGAAAGAACCAGGCAATGAAATTGCTTATGCTAGTACTGTAACTGATGGAAGTGCCAAGATGAGTGACACTGTTGACGATACTTCCCTTCCAACCAAACTAGGATCTGCTACATCCAGTTCCCTCGTCAAATATTCAACCACAATTGCTGGAGATCATAGTGAAGAAATAGTCAAAACCTTTTTTAGTCAATCAGAGGTACTCAAGGAAAATAGAGTAGAATTGGAAAAAGAATATTCCAAAGTTAAATTGAAAATGAGTACTAATGTGAAGTGGTAAACACCATAGATTTTGATTGTCATTTTTTTCCCGAGTGTTAGATGGTGGAGGGTGATGATGGAGCACCAGAAGATCAAGTAGCATTCATGAAGGAACTTGAAAGGTTTTACAGGGAGAAGTCAATGGATTTTAAACCTCTCAAATTTTATGGGCAGCCACTAAATTGTCTAAAGTAAGTTTGCAGTTAATTGATTTTGTCGAGTCTGTGACTCTGTTCTTGTGTAACCAATCATTTCTTTGCTTTCTGACTGCCAGGTTATGGAGAGCTGTGATTAGATTGGGTGGCTATGATAGGGTATGCATGTCGTATTTTATTTTTCTTACTTTTCCATATATTATGCTCCAACTTTCGAGTCCTCATTTTAAGTAAAAACTTTTAGATGATGGTGCATATAGTGTGGCATAGTTATCTTGATATAAGGAACAGTTTTTTGTATTACGGGGATAAGTTATTGAACAATAATAACCGGTGAAAAGAAGTACTTTCAAATCCATCAAATGAAAATTATGCCAATGTAGATTTAGTCCTACTTTCTTTTTCCTCCTTACATCCCTGCACTATCTTTTCCTGTACAGAATCAGAAATAACATTGCAATATGATTAAAGGACTTTCTTGTGTGATTTGATCAAGTTTTACAGTAGTGAACAAGTTGAACTTTTTCTTGCACGAACTCATGGAAGTTGCATTTTGTTGCCCTCCTATGTTTGCCTTGTGATTGCTTGGACAGTCCATGTTATATATGAAAATACGCTGTGAAGAAATTATTTTGGTTCCATCGATGACTTCATATAAGTTTTCAAGCTTCACTGACGAGAAAATAAGCTTTATTATTGTAACCAATAGTTTCTAATTGACCTTGGTGCATGAATCAAACAGCTTGAAATCTTAAAACAGTTGACATTTGAGGAAATACCTGCTAAAGCTCTTGAAATTTTATACACAGCTCTATGAGGTTGTTACATCGTTGATTCTATCATGCTGGAACCCTTCTATGCATTTTGTATTTGCTTCTTGCCATAAATACACGAATTGTAACTTTGAGCAATTAACATTATAGTCACATGGCTAGCAATTCCCTTGAAGGAATCGTAGTACGTATTTTACCTCATTGTCATACAAAGGATTTTTTGAGTTTGTGCCCAATTAAGGTAAGGATCCATCCTTGATATAAACCTGTCTTTTGGTACTATGGGTTCAATGTAAGTTCTCGTGTTCTGCCAACTTTATCATTACGGTATGCATAAAAAATTAACTATGCAGACATGTTGTTACGATTATGTCTCCTTACAATCACCGTCTTTTGGTTTTACCCATGCGTGGAGCGAAAACATTCTCATATTCACTTTTGGTAAAGATAGTCTGACCAATGTACCGACTTACATGAGCAAGTTTTATAACCATTTCATGCGCAGTAAAGAACCTGCACTATCCAGCTTGACTAAAATTTGGAAATCTTCATAACATGCTTATCATTTGAAATTCTGGTACCAATTTTAGAAACACAGTTCGCACTCCCAGAGTTTTTTTCTTCCAAGTTGTTTTAAAAGCCTTTTTTCCTTGAACATCTTTTCTCCGTTCCACGTAACATTGTTTCCACCTCCACCCCTAGTCGTGGATTGTCTTGTTCTCTCCATTGATCAAATGCAACACATGTAGTACAAAGTGAGTGATCTTCTCTACAATTACAAACGTTTTAATGTTTCAACAAGTAATTCATTGTTTGTGATACGGTAAACACGAACTTTAATCATGTTCACTATATCTATGAATATATCCTTCCAACTTGCAGAAATCTTGAAGTATAATTAAGTAACTAGCTATACTCTACAACCTTGTACGAACAAGTCGTTCTTTTTGTCATAATATTGCTCTAGAACCCTGAGTATTTTCATTTTGAATACTTGCATCGATTAAGCATTTTAGGTGTAGCAATGTGCAGATGACAATTATATCAGATGTCTTCTTCAGTGTATATGATCTTGATTGATCTCCAATATAGGTGACTGGATTAAAATTGTGGCGGCAAGTGGGAGAGTCATTCCATCCCCCAAAGTAAAGGCTCTCATATCTCTGTTAACTTTTTTTTCTTTTATTTTTGGCTTGTTAACACATATTTGTATGTAAAAATTTATCTCTCGAAATATAGTGCTCATTCTGACTGATTTTAATTTTTAAGCAGGGATATGAGAATGCACTTGAACCTACAACTGTTGGAATTGCTTTTATCAATTAAATTATTGGTGCTAAATAATTTTGTAATAATGAAACTCAGAGAAAAACAGATGTGGCTTCCAATTTTTTAATTGTGATTTACTTGACTCACACAATGAAAGTAGTTTTTGAATACTGATTCATTCTCTTTTTCTTGCAGGACTTGTACAACTGTTTCTTGGACATTCCGTATATTTTATGAGAAGGCAACTCTCACAACTTCCCTTTCCATTTTCTTGTCATTGCAGCGTTCGTTTGATTTTTTCCCATTATCTGTGTTTATGCTATGCACTCAGCAAAAATTTCTTGGTATATTTAAATAATCAATTGGTCAATTTTTAGGACCTCACCCATCTTTGGTAAAAATCGAAGAAATGAGATATGGATATCCTAAAGATGTATGAAAAAGCGCTCGTCGTTATTTGATTGCTTTTTTGTAATGACTGTGTTCATGTTTATTTTATCTGTTGTAATTAGTTCCTTGCTCTGTTTCATTCAATTACCTGATTTCAACCCCCCACCCCCATAGTAAGATAAAAAAAATAAAAAATTCTCCTGCTATGTGCTAGTCTCTTCTGGAATATGAACGGCACAAGACGCAAAGCGGCGAGCTTCAACTCCCTGATCTTACCCTTCCTGAAGCTCCAGGTGTTCACAGTGAGGTAAATTCACATTTAATTTTAATTAGCACATATTCCTTTCCTTGTTGTAAGAGATGCATGCTATACATTAATGATAAATTTGGTTCCACAAGAACTTCTAGGGAAAATGTGCTATCAGTAGGACCATGTGCGTATTAACAAGTACACGTAACTAGACCTATTTGAATCGTGGGGGAAAATTAAATTGGCATATCTTTCTTTAGCCCCTCACCCTATCTACCTATTTCTCTATCGGAGTAACTTCTTTTAGAGTTTTGTTATTTTAACTACTCATTTTCTCTTATAAAAATTTCTTTGTATTTTTTATGTAAAACTTATTTATTGAATTGTATGTATGTTATACTCGCACTTTGGTGGGCTATGATTAAGAGTCTTAAGGCGTTGCGAGGCGGCAACATCAGGCCTCAAAGCCTTCGAGTCGCCTAGATGTAATAATGTGTTTGTCTATTTTTAATATTAATTTAATTATTCTAGGATGACTAATAATTATTTAAAGGCCGTTAATAAATATTCATTTTATTTAATTAATTTATTTAGCCTTAAAAAAATAAACAAGAAAAAATAAAAAGGAGTGCACCTTTTGGTGCATAGGTCTTCATTATTCGCACCCTTTTGGTGCCTAGGCTTGCATTAGGTGGTCAAAATAGAGTTGCCGCCATTTTCCATGCCTTTTCCATATGCAAGGCCCCTTCCTCATGCCTCATGCCTAGGCCCACCTAAGCCCCACCTCTAGAACATAGCTGTGATAGCTTTTCATGTAAGAAAAATGTGTGCGTTTTTATGTGCTTGTGCACGTGTAAGTGTTTACGTTTTAGGAGTTTTTATCTAATACTATCTGTTAGGCAAAACCTTACAAAATATTTTAGTAGAAATTTAATAATGAACACAATCACAGCTATGGCTCCAGACTTCATAAATTTAATGTGCTATGCCTCTAAATTCGGCTTTAGCACTTGATTTACTTATCCATGTAATAGGTTTCCTCCAACAAATGCTCTTTAACCTAATGTCGATTGTCTACAGAAATAGAGCTAGCCCAGTCAGCGGCTGTGTATGGTTCAACCTGTGAATACCTTTTTTATTTTTTTATTTTTTTGGGAGAAACGCAACCCTTTTCCTGGCATAGCTTTTTATATACCTAAATTCTCAGAACAATCCATGTGGCAGTCTAATGGAG
Organism: Fraxinus quadrangulata; assembly: GCA_903798255.1. Classification (NCBI taxonomy): domain Eukaryota; kingdom Viridiplantae; phylum Streptophyta; class Magnoliopsida; order Lamiales; family Oleaceae; genus Fraxinus; species Fraxinus quadrangulata. Next base: position 166,361 of record CAIGRB010154556.1, on the reverse strand, counting down.
CGTGCATGCATTGGCTAAGCATGCTTATAGCGTAAGCCAAGTTGAGCATGAGACAAATAAATGTGTTTTCCAATAAGTCTCTGGAATCTCCCCATATCCATAGGCTTCCCATCAGTAGTGAGCCCAATTGTTATTTGGATCAATTTGTGTTTCAGTTAGTTTGTATCCATCAAACCTCTTTCCTTCAATAAACTCAGGCTTCCCATCAGTAGTGAGCCCAATTGTTATTTGGATCAATTTGTGTTTCAGTTAGCTTGTATCCATCAAACCTCTTTCCTTCAATAAACTCATAATACATTTATTTTAAGACGAAAAAATTCTAGCTTTAGACCTAGCTACTTGGATTCCTAGAAAATACCTCAAGTCACCCAGACCTTTGATTTCAATTTCCCTCTTAGTCTACATTTCATGTTTTTGATCACCATTGCCTATATGCCATCTACATAAACAATAGTTCTATTATTTTCTTGAAGATCGGGTGTTTAATGAATAATGTGTGCTCTCCTTATCTTTGAGAGTACCCATATGATTGTAGGCATTTCACAAACCTTTCAAACCGTGTTATTGGAGATTGTTTTAGCCAATAAATAGATTTTTTTTTCCTGTTTGCATACCTTACGGTTTCCAGAGAACAACTTCAATTCTAGATGGAGGATCCATGTATACTTCTTCTTAGGGTCTGTGGAGAAGAGCTTTTTTGACATCAAATTCATGAAAAGGACAATAAAGATTACTAGCAACTCAAAGAATAACATGGATTGAATTCATTTTGGCAATAGGAGCGAAGGTCTCTTAGTATTCAAATGTGTTTTGGTGTAATACTAATCTTGTTATAAACCTTTCAAGCCCACTGATCTCTTTCCTTTAGGTAACTCAATCATCTCCTAAGTTTTATTTTTTCCCGTGCTCTTAATTCTTCCACGACAGCGTCCATCCACAATGATCTTTAGAGCCTCATCGTTTGAGTCCTTTTGGACATGCTCGGAAGATAAACTTGAAATGAAGGCCTTATACAAAGAATTAAGGCAACAATAAGAAACAAACTTAATGATGGGATGTTTGGTACAGTTCTTAAAGCAGTGTGAATATCGAGGTTATTTTCACTCAAGGATTTAATTGGTGATAGGTATTTAGAGTTACCTTTTACCGGAGATGGAGAATTTCAAGGGCTCCATTTATCTTTCTTCGAGAGCATACAAGAGAACTAGAAACTTACTGAGGAGCTGTACCATTTACCAAGTTAGCATCTGATTTTTTTCTTGATCTTCCTTTAATGAAACTTGCTGCAGATGTAGTTCATTTGCTGTCCATTACATGATTAATGTCCTTGTCACGGTTGAGATGCACATGGCATCAATTCGACTGACAGGCAGATCAGTTTCAGTGTTAATAAGATCCTGTAGATTATGGGAGGAGCTGATTTTCATTATGTATGTTCTCAAAATCTCCTTCTGAGAAAAATGAGATTCTCAAAGAACGACATCGATAGTGACAAATTGTAGGGGGACGATAACATTTGAACTTCTTTTTTGTGGGCGAATAACCCCAAAAAAGTACATTTTAGAGCCTAGGGTCAAACTTTGTGATAGTTTAGGAGAAAGAAACCTTTGAGAAAATGGAAAAGGCAGTGAATAGGGAAGAGGGAGAGTCGGATTGAAGCTTCTGGAAATTGATGAAAATAGAATGTGAAATATAAATCTGCTGAAGTAGGTTGTGGGCCAATTAATTAGATGACCCATTCCAATTTATGTATTTGGACCCAGTAGATTTAATCAAAGAAATTGATCCAACTAATTAGATGACCTGTGCGTTTGACATTTTGTATTTCCGAAAGGCAGCATAGAAAAAATCACTATAATAAATATTGTATTATGTATTATTTTAATAAATCATGCAATACACATCTCTAAAAATGCGTCTAAATTATTAGTATATAATTTATTCAAAAAATATTATGTTTATAAGACATATTAACGTACCTGTTTATAAATTTTGGATCCTTTTTTAGCCGTATCCCATATCCTAAATTTTAGATGAAAAAGATGCGGCTCCTAATGTATAGAACATATCACTGACCTAAGTAAGAAGGTGATTAATTACAATCTGTTAACGACTATCGTAAATATGAAATAAAGATCTTAAGATATCAAACTTTCAACTGTATATAATATGCAATATGATTAGAATGTTCTAGATGAATTACACAGGGAAATGGATATCAAGGATCTGGATCAGGCAGGGCTCGGAGGGATGCTGCTGCTCGTGCTATGCAGGGTTGGCATGCGCAACGTCTTTCTGGTCATGGCGAGGTTGGTGAGCCAATCGTCAAGGTCTGGAAATTAACATCTTTAGGTTATCTCACGGGTTGTATTTGCCCTCATAAGGAGTGTCCGAGTAATTATGTACTTTATTTTAACAGGAAAAGATTCTCAACAATGGAGCTAAGCGTGAGAAACATCTCAAAAGCATTGGTAAGCTTGCTTCAGTCTGAAATAAGGTTCCTTTTTTAACATCCTTGAAATGGTAGAATATGGAATGATATTAGCCATTTCACCCTGGAAGTCAGATACAAGAGCAAGATCTGATGGTTGCTTATCATATGTTTCATTGATTTTATTTTATTTTATATTTTTTTTTGTTTGGTGTACTTATTGTGAATTTAGGCTCCCTAAAGCAGAAGAGACCAAGTGAAGAGGAGCATTCAGTGAAAGCAGCACGAACTGAGACATCTAAGCAGTTAAGTCTTGGCTTACCATGATTACTCATCTTTTGATTTGTTTCTGTCAAAAGTAGGCTGACCTATTTGTATAGTACACTATGTTTACTTTTGACTGAGAATTGAAATCGGAGATCACCACTTGCATCATTTAGTCTCTTCTTGGGTTCTGTTATCAATGTCTTTTTCAGTTTGTTCCTCGTAAGAATTCTGTCAATTTCCTTGCAGGCATGTTTTACAAATGATATACATCCGTGAGACAGATTTTTTTTTTTGCATTTGTCATTGAAGTCTATTTTCTGTGCTTACATTGTAACGATATAAATAATGATGCAAGTAGCCCCATAAAGCAAACTGAGTTTATAAATTTCTTATACATGGTAATTCAATTTGGATGATTTATGATTTATTTGAGCTTTGGAATAATGTTGAAGGTGAGAATGAACTTCGCTTGGCATGTTACTCACTTTAAAAGGATGCTTGTTTAGCCGAGCAGTCAAAATGAATAAAAAGGAGGATTATGTTTTTCTGTCTCCGACGTTTAATCATTCATTTGAACGATTATTGGGTAAACAGATGTACGAAGTCTATGAAGCACGGATATTCCTATTAGGGTAGCGTGTCCGTCCTCGACTCTTGTCAAGTTGTGTTGGACGATGACGCTCCTCAGACACTCCATGACATGCATAAGACAAGCACGTTTTGTGTCCTATTTTTATATATTTTTAAAATTATTAATGCTCTAGGGATACCTCAAAGACATTCCTCGGGCAAGTTCAACATGGTTTGTGCCATGTCTTATATTAAAAAGTATAAAACAAAGTTACAATATAAGATAGTTTAAAGACATGTTAATGTCTGTATCATGTTGTGTCCGTGTTCGTGCTTCTTAGGTCAGACCTGTCTTTCGTAGCAACAAAAACAAACCATTGTTTTGAAGATAATTCCTTCAATGGTTGCTGCATCTTTAACTTGTCAAATTGACGTATTCAAGTAGAACTTGGTATGAGGTGATATGACTATGTATGCTTAACCTTGTTTTTCCTCATATAATAATAACAATGATGGCTGTGTCCCTGCAAGTAAACCAATCTTATAATTTGCTGGCTACTTGGCTCCCTCTGCATGAATTATGGCATATTTAACAACGGAATAATTTTGAATTTGAAAATGTGATACACTTGGTAGGTAAATCTTCTCATACCAGTTTCAAACAGAGCTTGTTTAGATGTGTGGTCAAAATGAATGCCAAATGAGGAAGCCCTAAATGTTTCTAAGTGTATCAGAGATTTATGCATTATTTTGCACGATAATTGGGTACATATGTATTAGGTAGCACCTTTGTATTCTTTAGCCACAGAAAAATGCTAGTATTTAAAAATAATACCTTTGATGGTTGCTGCAGCTTTAACTTGTCAATTGACCTTCTAAACTATATCTTAGTATATTAGGTGATTTGAGACTTTTATATATGACATACCTTGTTTCTGTTTTCCAAATAATTTCTTATCCTTCAATTTTGAGCCAAGCTGGAAGATAGTTACTGTTCTATAATGGTTAAGGCTCCTAATATTATTCTGTCGCCACTGGTGCTTGACTAAATTACTCTTCATTTGCCAGAATGGTTGCATCAGTAGTTGATGTTGGTCCCCCAGCTGATTGGGTGAAGATCAATGTGCAACAAACTGTAAGTTCCTTTTAACAGCATTGAAATCAACCCCCCGCCCCCCCTTTGTATATAACTACATTACGCTTGCATGCACAAGGATAAGTTTTGACTTTGACTCATTCTTTATGTGCAGAAAGATTGTTTTGAGGTTTATGCCCTAATTCCTGGGCTTTTGCGAGAAGAGGTGTGTACTGCTGTCTTAGAGTTCCTTTTTTCATGATTTTAATTTCCACTAAACAGAGGCTAGGTTTTAAAAAAAAAAAAAAAAAA
>CAIGRB010154556.1:127267-152589 GCA_903798255.1 Fraxinus quadrangulata | reverse complement strand
GGCTGACGTTAACGACCGGCCAACCAGCTGGTCCGGCTCTAAACAAGTCATCCAACCGACTTTTTGAGTTAATTTTGGTCTTCGGTCACAGTATTATGTTCTAAAATTGCATCCAATTGAGCCTATTTGATCTTTTGTGCAATTTCTAAACTTTCAGTTTGCATTCAATTGAACTTATATCTTCATTTAAATGTGGAATGAACTATTACAAAGTTGGAATTAAGTAACAAAATATTTAATTGAATATTTAACGACAATTAGAGGACTGTGCACTCGTTCCAACCTGTGAGCTCCCACCCGATTTAAATCTCCAACGGGTTAAAGCAATCAAATCCTTATTTGTAAATTCATTTTCATTCTCGTTATCTTGAACTATCAAGAGAATTCTGTTCATAACAGTGAAATCATGGTGAGGAACAACTTTCTCTGGAATAACCACATCATCCTCATGAGCTATCTTCACTGTGTCCTAAAAATCATTCACATTAGATCTACTCCATCAGAATCTTCATGTTCACTTTTGGGGACATTCTTTCTCACTAAAGTAACAAAAATAAAAGTCGTGTGATTTTGGTTCAATTCAATGAGAACCTTGATTTCAGCTTCAGAAGTAACCTTTATGGTGGAATTGAAATGGATTCACCATGCTTTTTCATTTCCATTTTCATACACATCGATCATTTTCATTCATTTCAAATTTACCAAAGTAACAAATATGGACTAGAGCTGATCTCATATCTGCATTACGAAATAGTTTTTTTTTTTAAAAAAATTGATAATAAGGACGAAAAAATAAAATCGGTTGGTTGGCTATTAAAAATCGACCCAACCGTCTGGGCTGATCGTTCTTCGTGCTTAGATGGCTGGGTCGGCAATTTTATAGACTGCCATGAATCTGTCTAAAATAATATACATGGAGATGAATTTTTTTCTCATTTTTATTTAAAAATTTTAGATTTGTTTAAAAAATGTAAAAATTAATCTGCTTATGTTAAAAAAAAATTAACGATTAAAACAATATACTAATTTAATGAAAACGAAATAAGATATGCGTAAATATATTTAACGATTCAAGGTGATATCTATAAAAAATATTTTTTTGTTTGGGTCTGACAAATTTACGAGGTTTTAAAGTTGAAACAAATGAAAAATGAAAGAATTTTTTATCCATGTTGGAGTAAACAGATAAAGAAAGTGACTTCATTTTGAAATCTTAAGTGGGAAGTATTTGATTTTTACTTTGTAATTTAAATGATATTATTGTCTTTTAAACAAAATTATATTTTCGTAATTGTTTAACATGCTTAAGGGTATATTTGTCTTTTAATTATTAAAAGGCTGTTGTGATGAATGGTAAAGAAAATTGGCTCATGTGGAAAATGATTATGTTGACTTGGCCAATTTAGCCTATGTTTGAAACCCATTCTCACCCGTTTTTTCCCAATCAATTTCCAAAATTCATGGGACCCATGTACCTTAACCATCAAATTCTATTTGACAATTTTTCCTTTCCACAAGTGAGATTAGACCTTCATCATCCACCATTATTTTACTTTTCAATATTGCCCTTCAAACTTCAAGTGTTAGGTGAAATTGTTTTCATATTGGTGTTAGATGGATGGTACGTGTACATAAATGGATATTAGTACTACCAGGAATTATTTTGAATAGCCATGAAATTATCAATTCGACCAAGAAATCTGTGGATGAAAAATTTAAAGGAATTCGTGGAAAATTACAAATGATTTCTCGAACATCGGCATGTATAATGACGAACACGAATACATTGAGCATACGTTACAAATTTGGGCGCGTTCTATAACTACTAACGTAATGCCTGTGACATGTAATCGCGTAGTTGCTGCCACGGCACGTCCTCTTCAACTATTGCATCTAGCTCGACGACAATTTAGTCTTCTTCATCAGGTAGATCTATCTCGACTTTGTCATCATCTACTTCTTCGACTTAACAAAAACTCTCATCCAGCCGACCGTTTCTCCTCAAGAAATTATGTATTCCCACTGTGGCCACGACCACAGCGTTTTGCTATCATATTGTAAGCAGGCATTCAATCAATGATCTTTCATCTCTGTTTCCAAACAAGGAACGCATGCTCAATAACATTACATCATGATGAGTGATGGAAATTGAACCACTCCCGTGCATTTCGAAACTGACGGCGATGTCCTTCCCTTGCGTTGTCGAATTCTTGAAAATGATATCGATATCAGAGCCCTTATATGGAGCCATATACCCAGGCCTATGTGCGAACCCAGAGTCGATCGGGTAATATTTTTCATTCACGGGTTGTGGAAAATTGATTTTTGGACTATGTACAGCTCGAACCAATATGCGACTATCGTGGGTGTTCCCTGTGATTCCCAGCATCACGAACATAAAACAATGATTGAAATCACAGGCGGCTACTACATCATGTGTTGGAATCCCATTTCTTCCAATGTAATTCTCTCTTATATTTCGTGGCAACATAACTTTCACATGTGTTCCGTCGATCGCACCAATGCAATCCTGCCATTTCAATATTATATCAACACAATTTGTTTCGTAAGCACTGTTATTGTTGAACCATCAGTTAGATTACAAACATAACCTGGAATATGGGATACCATTCCACATGCGGATGATGGTTAGCTGCACCTTCGTTGTACCGTGGATCTGGTTTAATAATGGTCGTTGCGAAAGCCACGATGCACGTAGGACCGTCATAAAGTAATGGCTAATGGTCTGCAACGAATGACTGAACAACGTTTGCACTTACCGATATCCATTTCCGTGTGCTAGAATACACAAGAACATTCCAACTTGTTCGTATATGTCAATGTTCGCACTGCTGGAAATGTTGTACTCATCACGGAGAATTTGCAAAAAGTACATAAACATCAGATGATACATCCTAAATTCCTGAAAACACGTTTGTGGATACACATGCATATTTTGTAGCATAAAAATGTGGCCGCATCGCATTGTCGGGAATAAATATCGATGTGCTCTATTCGGTGTCAAGTATTTGTGAACAATTCGCTCGACGATTCTACAGTACTGAAGCCACGTGTTAATGTCCTCCTATAACCGGTGCATCAAATTTTCATCAGAACTCTTATCAGAATCAGACATCGATTCAACGTTGTAGTCTATTTTTGAAGATGAGTACACATCCGAAAATTCGAGTTCTCTTCGTATGCCAAAAGTTCCAGTTCATTGAAAATTTGAAGCAAATATACACAGTGTGGTCGTCGGGAAATCTCGAATGAAGAATGTCTTACCTGTGTTCAGTGAAATAAAGCCATCGTAAGCTGTCATTTTCCATTGTAGACGGTGACAATTTTCGTGCAAGCCAGCAGATCTGGGGGTTCGGGATGCTTCGGTTCGAAGTCGACAACAGAGACGACGAGTAAAAATCCACTTTCTCGAGGGACAGAGGAAGGCTTGCTGGTGGAAACACTGACGTGTCTTCGTCGTGGACAAAGGCTTATGGCGTTGTTCTACTGGATTCCCACTGTTTTTTGATTTTTTTCCTTAGAATTGGTCCGCCAATTTTTTCTCCAGCTGCTCATCTGTGTGTCTATTTTCTTCGAACAAATAGGTTGAAAAGGATGAGGGGTTTTGTGTACATCTACAATTAGAATATGAGGGCAAAATTGGTAGAAAGATACAACGGGAATATTGTCATTGAATTTGCATTCACACGCGCGCGCACTCACACACACACACACACATATATATTTGTTTGTTTGTTTGTTTTCAAGCAATTCTTATAGGTTAGTTGGTTAGAGCATATATTTAGTAAGTGAGATGTCTTAAATCCAACTCTCTATGAGAGCAATCCTTTATGTAATTATTTTAGTTCATTATATTTCACCATATTAAAGCATAGTTTTTAAAATTAGTGCAATGGGAAAGATTCGAACATGTGTTCTCCTGAAAAATATGAAAACATTGACCATTATGACATTTGATGGATATTAAAATAAAATAGAACAAAAATATATGTTCAATTTTAGCGAAATAATAGATATATTTTGTTTTTATTGTGGTTATTGACGGTCAACGATCACCCGTACTCACTCGAGATGCTGAATCCATCACTGTCTTGACCGAATATAATAATTTCGTAAACTATTTACTAAATTAATGGACATGATGTCAATGAAATTTGTAACAGGCTTTGCTATATGTACATCAAAGTTTACACCTTGCTGTACATAACGTCCAAGTGGCATTTCATCATTGACTGGTGAAAAAAATGTAGCAAATTAGGATTTACACTTTGGTGTACATAATGTCCAAGAGACATTTCATCCTTGTTGGTGAAAAAATTCAGGCATTTCATCATTGGTTGGTGACCAACCAATGATGAAATGTTACTTGGATATTATGTACACTAGGGTGCATGCAAAACCTGATGAATAATTCTTTTGTAACCACCTATAAAATGCCTTTAATAATAATTTTGAAATCTCGTTATATGATGATGAGAGGACAAGAAGATGTTTGTGAATAGGTTATGAATTATGTTATTGTCCGTCTTTTAGGATTGTACTAGACTTTCGAAGTCAAAGGACCCAAGCTGAAGTTTAAAAGTTGGGCTCCAAACATCATAGTATGCATTCATGACTCCTTATTTTTTATTTATGAAACTAAGCCCCATTTGATGGTCATTATTTGAAAAAAATAATATTTTGAATAGTATTTTAAAGAAAATATGTGGTTAATAAGTAGGAAATTTTTTTGAATTTACATGCAGAATATTTTATTGTGTGAATGTGATTGGAAATGAGTGCGTAGAAAAAATTATTTTTAAATAATAGCCATCAAATAGCGCTAAATCCGTTAACTTAGAATTCAAAATTAAAATAACACAATATTTCAAAATATTTATATTATGATTAAATAATAAGGCCAAAAATGTTCAAACTATTAGCCTTGCAATTTCACTATCTTATCATTTGGACAATATTTTGATGATAGTCACAAAGTACATTTAAAAATTTAGTAGCCCTCATGATCAGAGATGGAGCTACATGTTTTTACTTGTGCTTAAGAGCATCATCTCGTACTAATTTTGAATGTTTCATTTTACAAGTTGAGTTTGATTAACGCGATTAAATAATTTTCATATTGTTATTGAGAATTAAACTATGTGGATTTTGTTGCATGTTAAATAGAGAGATTGCATGTTAGAACACATAATGTTATTTTCCATTAAGAAACTTCTACTTATTCATGTTGTTGTCCAATGCGTCATTTTATCAAACTATTAATCGAGAGGGAAACGTTTCATATTTAGAGATTTGTTAACTAGTACTCGAGAGATGGACGCTAATATTTTATTTTGAATTTAATGATCAACAACATAATAGTTGAACCAGAATATAAATTGAACATAGGTAGGGTTCGTTAGCAAAATCGGGACTTCTAACTATTTCCTCAATTGGTTTCTACCTCGATATTTTCTTTCTCCAATAGAATTAATTTGTTTATTTTAGATAATTAGGAAAAAGTCAATTTAAAACCAAAATTTAGTCAAAGTGTTTTTTTAAGGTTAGTTTTAATTAATCTGAAATAAATGATCAATTCTCGTGAGATTGTATTATACTCGCTGGTTTATTACTTGTTTAGGACCTCTAAATCTCTTTTTGAATTAAGTACATTCTGATGTTTAAATTTATTTCTATGTTGTCGATTATATTAATTTTGATTTAAATTCAAAATTAATTATTTTGTCTCATACTGGGGAAATATTGTCTCAATACTCATTTATTTTGAAATAAAAGTGCCAAGTAATTATTTAGAAGAATCGTGATTTATGTGTTTCGCTAGGGCGTGAGCGACACCGTTCCCTTCACGACTTACAAAAGAAACGTCTCAGGAAATAAAGGAACTAATCAAATCAGAAATCTGGGTCATTAAGGCACTCTCCATTACATGGAAAGGTTGGTTTTGCTGCTTGGATAGGATTGAAGCAATCTGAATCGATTGTGGCTATGACAAGTGATGAGTGTATTTTACACTTATTCGTGGCTTAAAATAACAATATTTGGTAGTTATTTTGATAAAATATATTCTAAATTATTGTATTTTACTTTATATATGTAAAAATCAATGGTTGAACGAGGAATTGTAAAAAAGAAGCGAAAATTGATGAAAAATGACGAAGTCCAAAGTTTGATGACTAAATTGTAAATATTCAATAGTTGATTCGAACCACAAAACAAGATTTTGAAGATTATTATGAGAGAAATGGATGCAACTAGAAGTCAAAAAAGAATGAAATATGATTAAAACATTATCAAAAATCAATTTCCAATAGTACAAATTATATTCCAAATTTTTATTCAAAGATTGAGACTCATTGTTGGCATAATAAATGTTCGAATTGAAAATATTTTATTCCTATCAAAGTTGTAGGCCATTGAGTTAGATTTTCAATACACTTTGAATCGTCTCAATCAGATATCAGAAGAGAAAGTTATGACCAAAATACTGATAACTGTGCAGAGACAAAAAAAAAAAAAAAAAACCATGGGCGATCGAAGACAACTTTCATTATGTGATTAGAACTTTTTTGAATATCAATTTGGACGTGACTTTTAACAAATTTTCTACTCCTACAAATATTTAATAACATAATACATATTAGACACCTCTCATATACATCTCATATTACAATGTTTCATCAATTTTCATCACAAAAGAGAGGCAAAATCATACATTGTGAGAAGATTTTAAAGGTGAAGTTCAAGAACTCATCAATTGGAGATTAAACCTACGATTTGTGGGCGAATAAGCGAAATAATTGTTGAAAATTTATCAAGATTACTTTGAAAAAATTCAAGAACATCAAGACTCATCTTCATTTATTCATTAATTCATAATTCCACGTGATGTTCTATACATTAACATGATTTATTGTAATTCCAATAGGTTAAGCTGTTTTTATACATTGTTAGGATGTGAAGAACCATTGTTATGATATTTTTAATTAGTTATTTTAACTTTAATTTGGTTTAATTTGTGTATGTTTATTATCATTTTTATCGTTCTTTTCAATTTCTTGATTACTAATTGAATTGTTATTGAATGTTATTGTTATCGAGAGAGACAATAGAGTTTAAACACAATATAATAAACATTGTAAGATTCAATAAATGATAGAGATTTACCTTTATACTTTATATAGTTTCAATAGGCGTTCTAGCACTTATTAATGCATTTATCATGTTTGTATCTTTTATCGAGAGATAGAATGGTCACACGAGAGGAATAAATTTAATCGCTATCGAAAGAAACTTTCAATTAAATTATGAATATTGACCAACATGAATGATTTTAAATTGTCGTTTTAATTGTTACACTAAAAATGGAATAACAAGGGAATTCGACATCTTAGCAATGTATCTCACATATTTGAAAAATACATTTACTTGCTTTCACTAGTTTAATTGATAAGTTAGTGATTAGTATAGAAAAATCACAACTTGTTTGCTAATCGATTGGAGTTAAAATTAAACACATAGTTCTTTTGAGTTTGACACTTTATTCATCATTATATTACTTGACTACGATCCGGCGCACTTGAGGGTTTTCGGAGGACCAACGAGATCTTGTGAATGGGCAAAGACTAACCCCTCCAATATAGCATAACATTCTGCAATAGATGGTGTGACATTTCCGACCAGCTTTTCTCTGACTGCTGCAACAACTTCACCATAATAATTTACGCACACCAACCACACTAAAACCATCTCGTCCAGTTGGTAATGTAGCATCCACATTTAATTTTCGACAACTTGGAGGGGGCCAAGTCCATCTCCTATTCCCACTAGCAGCACTAAAATTTCCAACCTATTCCAAAACCTGCATCCCTTGGTATTCAGCTAAGTATAAGCGAGAATCCTCAAATAGACTACGTGGGTGGCTAGACACTTTGGAGCCAAAGATGAAGTTATTTCGTGCATTCTAGCAATGCCATGCCAATACAAGCAGTAACTCCATCTTAATAGCACTCAATTTTTAACAAGAGAACAAAGTCTCACCCATGATAGACCCGTGTTGTTCCAAAACGTATTTGAAGCAAGTAAAAAACAAAAATATCTGTAGAAATAAAAAATCGCAAAAACTAAAAAACAAGAACTAAGATTTTTCACCCACCGACGGATCCGAATGTTCAAGTGCTCTAAACGCTGCTCACCCATTGAGCATCTATAAGTAGATATCACTCCAAATCACTAAAATCGGCCAAAAACAGTTTGTACAATGTATGAAGAAATCAAATATTTCTTCAATAATTTCTCTCGTCTTGTACAAACGATTTATCACAGTAAACCTCACTCCAAGCTCACCAACATACACTCAGTACATCAAAATCTACTAAAGATTACATAGATGAAGATCAAATTGAAAGAGAAAACCAAGAGATTAACAAAACCCTTATAAACAATATACTCACTTGACACACTATAGAAAAGAGGCCAAGGATGGCTTCTATATGGCTAACACAAACCACAAATCCAATGTCTAGCACTCAGTGATAAGTGTAGTTTTTATATTTATTCATGGCGTTAAATTATGATATTTTATCTTCATTTCAATTAAGTTCTACCTAATTTATATTATATTCTATTTTGTAGGTAAAATTTTATGTTTATTGAAGAATTGAAGAAAAGAATGCAAAATAGCGAAAAAATAGCAAAATTCAAAGTACGAGGACTACATTGGCATGAGCTGCACAAATAAAATTATTTTAATGATCAAGTTGCAGTACACAAAAAAATTGAGGACTTAAAAAAAAATTAATTTAATTTGGTATTAAAATTTATTAGGTCTCAACTTGAGTTTTTAAAATTGAACTAAACGTGTACTGCAAGATAGAAATTATACATACCTAGAAGAAAAGTCGGCAGCGTGGGGATTGAAAAAAAGGCCACAGCCAATTGAAAATAAAAGAAAAAGAAACAGAGGAGAAGAAAAAGTCAGATATTACAGCTAGAAGAAAAACAGGGGCTGAATTCTGCAAATTATACACACACACGAAGCAGCTTTAGGAGAAAACAAAGAGAGAGAAAAAGAAAAGGAGGAAAAGAAAAGTCCAACTTTGTGGCTGAAAATTGAGAAGAAATTGACTGAAGCTGGTGCAATCACTTGAAAAATCAATCACATTTCGTCAATTTTTGATGATATCTTTCTACTTTTATGAATTTAAATTCAATATTATGAATGACTAATTATTTTTATTGTTAGAATTGATGATATAACTTAAAATTTTTATTATATATTTAACTTCAAGAATTTCATGCAATTTTAATACTTATTAGTTAATTATTGTGTGTTTATTACTATTATTTATTTGCACAATAATTAATTGATTTAGGAATAACTCTGAGATCGAGAGGTGTTGTATAATTCTAGTTCGTGCAATAATTAACATAGACATTATAAGAGATCGAGAGATAATTATAAACTATATGATCTTTGTTGAATTCCTATAGATAAATGTGTTCATATGTGTGTAGATTTCGAGATGTGTTGTATAATTCTAGTTCGTGCAATAATTTACAAAGACATTATAAGAGATCGAAAGATAATTATAAGCTATACGATCTTTGTTAAATTCATATAGATAAAGATGTTCTGTGTGAATTTATATAGATATATAATAAGTTCAGGCATATGAATAGAATTAATGTTGCTCGAAAGAGATCACTAAATACACTAGGTTAATTCGATCGTTGGCACGTATAAAAAATGATTGAATGAATTAGAAATAAATGTATGATAAATAATTTAAGTGAAATCGAAAATTCTAACTATCTAATCACGTAATCTTATCAGCAGTTTTAATTTGAGTTGTTATTTTATTTATTAGAATTTTTTTTAGAAAACACAATTTGATTTGAGTTAGTTACTATTTCAATTTTAATTGAAATTAAGATAGTTTAAAATTTTATAATAGATAATAGTCTCTGTTAGACGATATTCAAATTTAATAAATTCACTTTATTATTTGTCATGATCCGTACACTTGCAGAATTTAATGAACACCCACTCAGCGATGTGTAAGTCTGGATTGCACCAACTCACCGGCCCAAAGCCACGTTTTCACCAGTGCAATTTTATAAAGAATAGTCAAAGGTCCTGTCTAAGTCAAAATAAGTGAGGCAATCAACCTAAATTTCAATAATCTCCACGTTGCTAAATTATTGACTTCGTTTAGTTTTATGGAACAAACAACTTGTTTCACAACTCTGGCAAACCTGTAAAAACAAAAATTGAAGTTAGTTTAAAAACTACAAACAATAATGCTTGATATTCTAAATATATTACCTTTCAAGTAATAATTAGAAATTTGAAGCAATTTCTAAACTTATTTAAGGGAAGAACCTTGGTATCAAGATTAGAAGGATTAAACATAGTAGGAGTCTTCACTAAAGAGATCATACATTTTTCTACCACGTCCCTTTCAAAATGAAATTTTATATCAACATGCTTAGTTCTATCATGATACACAGGATTCTTACTAAGGTGAATAACAATTTGATTATCAATATATAATCTGATAACTTCATCTATAAAACCAATTCCTTCTAATAATCCCCTTAACCATAGTCCTTCCTTAACAACATTACATATTGTCATATATTCCGCCTCAGTAAAAGACATAGCCATAATCTTTTGTAGTTGGGATTTTCAACTAATACACCTATCACAAAGTGTGAAAAATATAATAACTAGATTTTCTTTTATTTTATTTAAACCGTTTGCAAAATTAGACTCTGTGTGGCCCTTCAAAATTATACCTTCATTACACCTTTTAAATTTCAGTTCTAGCAAAGACAAGCCTTTTAAATATCTTAGCATCAATTTTATAGCAAGCCATTGTATTTTATTTGGATTTGTCATAAATCCGCTCAAAATACTTATGCCATGGACCAAATCAGGTCTAGCACATACCATTAAATACATAATAAATCCAACAATGTTAGCATAAAGTATTTGTTTTATTCTTTCAAATTCTTAATCTGTTTTAGATGATTATTCATTGACAGTTTAAAGTTATTTGCAAGAGGCAGTATAACAAGTTTGCATTCAAGCATAAAAAAAATTCGAGTACTTTATTCACATATGAGCATCAATTCATGTAAAGAGTGTAGTTAATTCTATCTCTTTTAGTTTTTATACCCAAAAATCTCTTAGCTTGAACTTGGTTTTCGTTCAAATTCAAACTCAAATTTCAATTTTAATTTAATTATGTCTATGTCGGTTCGATCATAACAATCAAGAAGCATGTTATCAACATATAATAGAAGATAAATAGATTTAGACCCACACGAACCTTTATAAAAGAAACATGAATTAAAATTACTCTTAACAAATCCTAGAGTTTGACCATATTTGTACGATTTCTTATACCATTGCCTAAGGGTTTGTTTTAAAACAAAGAGGGATTTTTTTTCAACAAACAATCCTTCTCAGATTTTGAATTAAATTTTAAAACCTTTATACTGACTTAAATATATAACTTCATCTAGATCACCATTTAGAAAATCATTTTTAACATTAAGTTGATCCAATTTCCAGTCAAAATGAGCAGTTACGGCAAGCAAAATTCTGAATGAAGTATATTTGCAACATGTGAAAATATTTCGTTATAATCGATACCCTTCCTTTGTGTAAACCCTTTAGTTACTAATTTAGCTTTATATCTCATATTTTCAACATTAGACCCAATTTTTTTAATTTTATAAACCCATTTAGAATTAACTATTTTCTAATTTTTAGACATGTTAACAAGAATCCATGTTTTATTTTTAATCAAGGAGTCCATCTCATCTTTCATAACTTCTTTCCCAAAAAAAAAAAGAAAAAAGAAAAGAAAAATAATGATATCTTTACACTTTACACCTTCTTCAAATGTATTAGGTTCATAATTGAGAGAGAGAGAGAGAGAGAGAGAGAGAGAGTCTAAAGTAGAGGAAATAGTCACAAAATCATCACTGCTGATTATAGTAAAAGAAAATCTATTTCTTCTACATCTATCTCTAGACAACTGATAATAAGCTAGAGTTGGATTTTGAGACTGATTTTCATTTTCAATATCACTTCAAACCTAATCTGTTTCATATTGAGAAGTCCCCACCTCAATATAATCGCGAGATTTAATAGGTTCAATAATTTGATTTTTCAAAATTGTTTCCTTAACTAATTGAGTTTCATCAGACTTCAATTTAGAAGAAGCAACACAGGACATGTCATTCTTATTAAAAATAACATTTTACTTATAATGACCTTAAAACTATTTTGCTCTCTAACCCAAAGTTTTTAAGACTATAACCCTAGTTTCTTCTCCATAACCAAAAAAGATATATTTTAGAGACTTAGATTCAAGTTTACCCTTCACATCAATGAGAATAAGCCGCACAACCAAACATCTTAAGTTTGGAATAATTTGAAGACTTACCAGACCACATTTGTTCACGGACTTGAAAGTCAATAGCACTAAAAAGAATTCTGCTAATCCGATATGTAACAATTTTTAAAACTTCTTTCTAGAATAGTATAGGAAGATAGAACTTAACAACACACATCTGACTTTTTCTAATAAAGTTCTATTCATTCTCTCAACAATATCATTTTGTTGAGTGGTATATGTTATAGTTACGTGTCTAAATTCCAGATTCTTTAAAAATATAGTCAAAGTCAACATTATAGAATTCAAAATCATTATCAGTTTTAAGTGCTTTAACTTTCTTACTAGCTTGATTTTCAATCGTCAATTTCCATTGCTTAAAGTTTTGAAAAGTATCAGATTTAGCCTTTAATAGAAATATTCATATTTTCTTGAAAAATCATCTACTATAAGTAGATAAAACCTAAAGCCACTGAGAGTATTTATAAATGTTGGTCCATAAAGAACACCATGTAAATATTCAAGAATAAAAGTGGATTTATGAATCTCAGTTTTGACAGTCATTCTATTTTGTTTCCCAATATCACATTCTTCACAAAACTTAAGTTTTTCAATGTTATCATTTCCAAAACATTCAAGTTTATTAAGGATTATATGTCTTTTTTTTCCCTAGTGTGGCCAAGCCTTTTATACTATGTTAGGTTTTAGTTGATTTATGTAATTGACAAATTCTGTCGACAAAATGACTTAATTTGATAGGTTGTAAAAGTTCAAGGAGTAATGTGCAATTTGTTTAAAAGTTATTTAGTATGTCTAGAATTTCGAGTTTGGAATAATGAGGAAAACATCGCGGATTTTCGCTGGACTATCGCCAAGGGTTGGCTCGAGCTACAAAATCAGAAATATTGTCGCTAGACTGTCATCCCTCCATCGCTTAAGCGACAGGATGTCGCTCGACTGTCGCGGGCCCTCGCTCGAGCGACAGTGCTGTCCGAAAAAATTTTATTTCGCGATTTCAGGGCTTTTTATTCGTCCCATTTGTTTCTTGACCTACATATAAATAACATAACTCACATGCACAGTTTTCTAAGGTTGACAATTAAGAGAAACATGTCAGAGAGTAAATCTATCATATCACATCATTCAACCTTCAATTCTTGTGAGAGTTTTTGTGAGAAAAATATCTAGAGCATAATCCAAATACCAAACTACAACTTCCAACATATCTATCAGAGGTGCTAAAGATCGAGGAAGGTGACTGAAGTTCCAGTCTACGAAGAACGGGTTGTTCTTTATGATCTACAGGAGATAGACGATTCTACCAAGCTAGGGGCTGCTGCAGGATAACGGAGTTCCAGGAGAGCGTTGGTTATTAAAACTAGAATTGATGTAGGGGAGTATAAAATTCAGGAGAGCTGTCGAATTACAGTGAGGAAATCAGATGGTACGTGTCGTCATCTAGTCTGGCAGAATGTAAGTTTTGAATCGTTTATAGTAGATTGACTGGTAAAGCCCCTGGAGTTTTTTTCAATTGGGTTTCTCCGTGATCATACCGTTGTTCGTTTACTGTTTTATATTATGAATGCATGATCTGTGGTATTTAAACTTATGATTAAATTGACTGCATGATTAACCATCTATAGATAATTAATTGGTGACTTGTTGCTAATTAAATAATAAGATTTTAATTCCGCATATTATACCTATTCACCCCGTCTAGGTATTGTTAGGGTCGAACTTACGTTTTTCAATCCCACGTATCACCACCGTGGTGCTCTGGAACACACCAGACCTAGGTGTCGTAATCAAATGACTAGAAGTAAGAATCTGGATTTCACTAATAAGGTTGACTTTCTTGTCAATCAAGTCAGCCACTTAACTGAGATGATGACTCAGTTAACTCAATCATCTTCTACTTCAAAGAAAGTTTGGGTAAAGAGGAGCGATCTCTTCATGGTAAGGATATTCATTTTTCACCTTGATTGGTGTATTCATGTGCAGTCCGTTGTATCCATTCATTCATGCATTATCCCATTGTTTTCTGTTTTTCTTTTTGTATTTTTTTTATTATTTACTCTTCTATTTTTGTACTTATATTTGTTTAAAGTATTTTTAAAAAAATTGAAAAATGTGAAAAATACAAAAATATTTTCTTTTTAATAAACTATACATCGTTATGATTTTAAACATGTTATGTGTGACCAAGTAAGTTATTATCTGTTTTACACTGTTATTCTCATTGCTTGGTTCGATTTGATATGGATTATTGAGTATATGTGTCGTCAAGTAATCTTCTGCATAACACACACTATAATCTTGTGAGTGAATTTGAATAGCATGTGTGAGATTTGGGATAGTAGTCACGTGTTAATAGAGTGACCTCTAACATGAATTGACCTACATTTAGATGACCTTAGCTTGTGACAGTCTCACTGCATTGTTGCAGTTATGATGAAAAATAAAAATATGAGTACTTATTTGGTTCACCTTATACTCTGTTTGAAATCTATTTGACTGGAGTAATTAAGCCCGAGAGGTTTCTCATAATCTGATGTCTATGATCATCTGACTTGGTTTAACCGGCTTAAAGCTCGTTATAGGGGTCAATTTAATCACTTAATGGACATGGTCTGCACATAAGATGTTATTTACGAAAAACTTGATATAAAAATAAATAAATAAATATGCTCAAATTCAGAGGGAGAAAATAAAGTTTATTATATATTTGAGCTCATTTTTAGGTCCTAAAATTTATTCGAGTTTGACTTTCATCTGTAGGGATCATACTTATGCTATAGTGATGTTTGCATGTCATTTCTCACAGATTTAAGGGTTGGAGTTGAGAAAATAGTGGCACTTTACACACATAAGTCATTTATACATATTGCTTCATCTTGAACTTAACTGAGTATGTGAGAAAGTCTTTTTGATATTGCTCGACTTGTGATTGCATGCTTGATTTTAATTATAGACGTGTCGAGAGCTTGTGTTGCTTAAATTAACATATTTTGTTTAAAAAAGGGCATTTTTCTTAATTTTTAAATTTTTGATGCTATTTTTGTCAATTGGAGTGTCTCCAGCTTATCCCTGGAACACGCTCGAGACAGCAGCGGAAGCTGCCTCGCTCGCTTATCGCTCGATGGTTGCTCGAGCGACATACCGTAAGATTGTGTTTTAAAGGGTTTTTCACGCATTTTTATCCATTTTTCACACTATTTCTCAAAATTGGTCTTCACGCACTTGAAATTATAGTTTCCCCATCATTTTCATCCACTTATTCCACTACACAGAGCATTCATTTCATCAATTTTTTTAAAAGGTACACTTCAAAATTTTTGTTCAAAGTTTTTGGTTTTTCTCATTTTTTGTAATTTCCTTTGCATTCTTCAATATTTGGTCACTTTGCATTTGGTTTGTGTTGTTGCATTTCATTAGTGGATCATTGTCATTGCTAGTTATCATTCTTTGCACGTTTTTGCCATAATGGTTTGGATTTTTTGCCGTGAATGGGTGATTTTTGGGTGTTCTTCATCTCATTTCGTCATTTTCATGGAGTTTCTTGATGATGGGCATTTTAGATAATTGGGATGCATTTGCATTGATGAATGAGTTGTATTTTTGGTGGTTATTGATATAGTTGATCGTTTTGGTGAAGTTCATCGCTTAAGTGTCGATTGGTTAGGTTTATTTTGGTCGTTAGTTTGGATGTTGTTGAAGTTACTTCTTGGTGGTCTAGTCAATTTTGACATTTGCTTGAGTGTTGTTTATGAGTGTGCGAGTAGTTGGAGTCGGTATGTGTGCCTGGTTTGGCGTTTCATGGTGACATCACGTCGTTACATCATGCATCATATCCCTACGTCTAGACACCACGGCACATGTCATGTCTTCACGTCACTTACGTCTAAGCCTCACTGCATGTCGTCATGCATTCACATTAGGGCATGTTACCTCGTTTTACGTGCATGTAATGCATAACATGCATTTCATGATTTAGTTTGTCATATCTCGAGTTTTTGATTTTGTGTTTCATTTCATTTAGATGCCGCCTAAGAGAGCACGCACTTCTACTTCCACTTTTAGTACTTCGACTTCTTAATGTCGAACTAGGTTCATTTCTGCTGTTGCCCAAGCTGTATTTGGTTCGCAGTTTTTCCTTTGAGCGTGAGATCATCATTCTGACCTTTCACCTAACCTCGCTGCTATCTTCACTTCCCGGGGCTGGGAACCACTTTTGGTTGAGTTGACGCCCTCTCCTAGTCTGTTAGTTCAGGAGTTTTACGCTAATATCCATGATGTTAGTGGCTCTTCTTTTTTGGGTCTTCGTTAGGGGTCAGGTAGTTAAGATTACTCCAGACGTTGTATTAAGTCTTATTCATATTTCGATAGTCGTCCACCCCTTGTTTCCATATCTTACTCTCGATTCGCTTCCTTCGACACTTTAGTCCATTCCATGGTGTTTTACATAGAGTACTCCTGGTGTGATGTGCACTGGTTCTTTACCCACTGACCGACAGATTTTGTTGAGCATTATGGCACAAATATGTGGCTAGTTTCTCACACTTCTTTATTACCTATGGAGAAAGCTCATTTTCTGTACGCACTGCTGCATGGTGATTCCATTGATCTACCTACTTTCATTTGTCAGAAGATTTTGCGTGCGTTCTGAACCACGGGGATTTGGGTTGGGCTGCCCTATGCTTATTTGATATACCATTTGGTCTTAGCCTTAGAAGTCAGTTTTCAAGATGAGGTTCTACGGCGAGTTTCTCGGTCGATTGGCCATACTACCATTGCCCATATTAAGTCTCATGCTTCTTCTGAGCCATCACAGCCTGTTGACCCGACTGTGCCGAATGATTATATTGTTGACTTCATCTCTTTTGATCCCTCTAGTTTTCCTTCTTTTTCGACTACTCCTCAACCTTCCGATATTCCTTCTACTTCTACTTCGGCTCTTCCCCAGTCTGAATCAGTTCCTCCTCCTCCTCCTCTTGGGTCTGCACCTTCTGCATCTGCTCTTATCGACCCTTCCGTCATTCTTTTGGGTCAGTTGACATTACTTATCGAGCAGCAGGCTCGTATGATGGCGGAGATTACGTAGTTTCATGCTATAGTTGATCGACACATTGTCGAGTTCACTACACTTCGAGGTGTTGTTGGATATATTCAGCGTGGGCTCTATTGGATTCGTCGCCGCTGGGATGATGCTTCTGATGATAGGATAGACTCTGATGATGCCGATGACGCTACTGGTACTTCATAGATATAGACTTATCCCTTGTCATTGTATGACAATAAGGGGGAGTATAGTTGATAGGCAGCAGTTTTTATACAGTTTTGTGATAGGAGGAATCTCTATCTAGATATCTGGATGTACTTAACATTTTGCTATATATAAAATTGATATCATTTTTTTATTTGCAGATTATGATTTGCATTTTATATTATGTCTGAGAGGTAGTTGGGAAGAGATATAGATACTTATTCTTTGCCTATCTGTTTCTACATCAGAACATCCATATTTTTGACATTTATGTTTATATCCCTTATCATTTTGTGATAAAAATGGGGGAGTAGATATTCTTGCTTTCACGTGATGAATATGTTTTATTTTTATCTACTTACTTGATGCACAACTTTTGATTTCAGTTCTGCTAAATTAAGTTTGATATTTTAATAGTATTAATGTGTTTTCGTGGTATATTGAGTTTCATGGATACTATGTCTTAGTTTAGCGTGTGATATAAAACTGAAAAATATGNTTGATGCACAACTTTTGATTTCAGTTCTGCTAAATTAAGTTTGATATTTTAATAGTATTAATGTGTTTTCGTGGTATATTGAGTTTCATGGATACTATGTCTTATGTTAGCGTGTGATATAAAACTGAAAAATATGCTTTCTAAGTTACAGTTGCATAAATGACACTTACAATTGAACTGTGTGCACTGTTATTATTATTGATCCGATTTTCCACACATTTTACACTGATATTTGAGTTGTCTATTTCAGAAAACAGGTAATGTAGTTTTTCGTTCATGACATTTGTTAGTTGTAGGTTGTGTCATTTTTTGAGTCTGTAATTTTTATTTGATTACTACGTTGATATAGATTGTTGTTTTGTCACAGAATGTCAAATGGGAGTTTGTTAGGTTTTAGTTGATTTATGTAATTGACAAATTTTGTTGGATAAAAGAACTTAATTGGATAGGTTGTAGAAGTTCAAGGAGTAATGTGCAATTTATTCAAAAGTTAGTTAGTAGGTCTAGGGTTTCGAGTTTGGAATAAGGAGGAAACGGTGCGAACTTTTGCTGGACTGTCGTCAACGGTTGGCTCGAGTTACAAAAGCAGAAATATCATCACTAGACTATCGACTCTCCATCGCTCGAGCGACAGGCGACTGGGCCCTCGCTCGAGTGATAGTGTTGTCCGAGAAATTTTTATTTCGCGATTTCAAGGCTTTTTACCCGACCCATTTATTTTTTAACCTACATATAAATAACAGAGCTCACATGCACGATTTTCTAAGGTTGATAATTGAGAGAAAGAGGTCAGAGAGTAACTCTATCACATCACATCATTCAAATTTCAATTCTTGTGAGAGTTTTTGGAAGAAAAACATCTAGAGTATAATCCAAATACCAAACCACAACTTCCAACATATCTGTCAGAGGTGCTGAAGATCAAGGAAGGCGACTGGAGTTCTAGTCTTTGAAGAACGAGTTGTTCTTCGTGATCTACAAGATATATGTGATTTTACTAAGCTAGGGGCTCCAGGAGAGCGTTGGTTATTGCAGCTAGAATTGGTGCAAGGGAGTATATTATTCAAGAAAGTTATCGAATTGCAGTCAGGAGATCAGATAGTACGTGTCGTCGTCTAGTCGGTAGACTATAAGTCTTGAATCATTTATAGTGGATTGACTGGCAAAGTGCCTGAAATTTTTTCCAGTTAAATTTCTCCGTGATCATACAGTTGTTCGTTTACTGATTTATATTATGAATATATGATTTGTAGTATTTAAATTTAGGATTAAATTGACTGTACGATTAACCATATAGAGATAATTAATTGGTGACTTGTTGCTAATTAGTTAATAAAATTTTAATTCCGCATATTACACCTATTCACCCCCCTCTAGGTGTTGTTAGGGTCGAACCTGCGTTTTTCATACTAGATTAAAGACTTATCAGAATAACTATTTCCAGCCAATGGTTTAGTTTGCAGAATGTAAATTCCATTAATCTTAGGAGTGGATTTAACTTTCTTACATTTAAGTTTATTTTTTTTAAGCCTTTGATAAATATGTTTTTGTACACCTATTTAATACTCAAATAAGCTAATTAGTGATTAAATGGAGCGAATTTCTATTCACAATTATGTATTCATATTCACAATTATGTATTTTTGGTTTTTGTAGGTCAAAACCTAGAATTGAAATGGAACAAAGAGAAAAGAAGAGAAAAGGTACCGAAACTGTGCAAAATCATGGATTGGGAAGCAAAGTGAAAAAGTCAAAAAGTTCAAGGACATGGGGTTGCAATTTTGGAGGGTGTGATTGAAATGAAAGTCAAAATTTGAGGACCAAATTGTTCAAGATCAAAGTTGATAGACTTGACGTGAAATTGTATGAAGGGATTAGCTGCAATTATTTTTAAAAATGGAAATGTTTTTACAGAAAGTTGGCGCCTAGGTGCCACCTTGCAGCACCTAGGCGCCACATTAAATTCTTGAGGGACCATTTTTAATGTTTTTCCAAAGCCTGGGGACATAACTGTAAATTTTCTAGGATTTTAATATTAACACAGCAGCAGCAGCATTCTAGAGCTTCTTCCCTCATTTTCTTTTCTTTCTTTTTCCTTTCCTTTTCTTCATTTTCTTTTCATTTTTCTTGATATTTTCGGAGTAAAACCTAGAGCAAAAGGAGAATACATCAAGGAAAGTGAAGAAATATTTGGAAAAAGTCAAAGACCAAGCTTAAAAAATTAATCAAAAAATAGTTTTATCTATAACCTTGTATTTTCTTAATTGTTTTGTTATACTTGTAATGTATTGCTGTAAATATTTTCTTTTTTATCAATTGTTTAAAATAGACTTGTTATTTGTGTTAAGATTTATGGTAGTAGTTTAACCTAACATT
The DNA here is from genome assembly GCA_903798255.1 of Fraxinus quadrangulata. Taxonomy (NCBI): domain Eukaryota; kingdom Viridiplantae; phylum Streptophyta; class Magnoliopsida; order Lamiales; family Oleaceae; genus Fraxinus; species Fraxinus quadrangulata. Next base: position 132,023 of record CAIGRB010154556.1, on the reverse strand, counting down.
ATTAATTTCAATATTTGCTATTTAATATTAAAACTACTTATGTTCGTGTGTTTTTACTATTATTATTGTTGCATTTTCATTTATATGGTCAATATATGATTGTGTTTAGTGATTTTTACATTGTTCGAGTAATGATTATACATTTTAGACCAAATAATATAAATCCTAAGTTTTTGTAGGGGATAGAGAAATATCCCTAATCCTAGATGACCCATTGAACTATTTTCACAAAAAATTAATACGGTTGTTCGATTTTAAACGACATAGAGATATAGTATGTTAAACTAATCGATTATAGTTAATTTCGCTCGAGAGAGGTAATTAGCTAAACTTGAAAATAGTAATTTGTTAATTGACATGCAGATAAATTAATTAGGCATCTGCTAATCGAAATCATGAATCTCAATCACGTTTTTCCTTCAAAATCCCCAATTGTTTATGTTTTCATATTTTATAGATTTTTATTTATTTATCTTTTTCCTTATTTTCAAATCCTAATCTCAATTGTGTGTGTTTCTTTTCATTGTTAGAATTAAATTGATTAAAGTTATGTAATCGAAAGTAAACATTTTTCAAGAAATCAACAACTTGAATTCAAAAAATCCACTTTATTACTTAAATGCAATTCGTGGACTTGTGGTTTGCACTTTCATAATAATCAGCTTTTATGAATTCTTATATTATATTCATCATCTAATTCACCTAAGAAAATCAAATATATCTAAAAGTCAGGCATATACCTAGTTTCAGCCAGTTCAAAAATAGGATTGTTTCTCAGTGAGAGATTAAGTTTTCTGATCTTTTTTATTTAACAATTCATATCATTTTCGATTTGAACTTGTCCACCATTTAACTCAACAAATTCAGTAAACAACTCTTTTATGAGATACGTGAGGAAGATACAGTCAGAGTCAAGAACTCATTCATTTGAGTTTTTTTCTAGCTGTAGTAACAAGGACTACTCCTTGCATTTTAGAATCATTGTTAGAAGCAATAGCTCCTGAGCTATTAGAGTTTGATTTTTCTTTTATGTCAAAAGCTCTTGAACAAATCTTTTATGAAATGACCAATTTTTTTCATAGTAGTAGCATTTCTTGATCTTATTCTTAAGTTTCCCTTTGTTCTTATTATTATTTTTTAGCTTATCATTTTGAACTTTTCCTTTCTTATAAGAGTTGTAATAACTAAAATTGTTACTCTTATTTTGGTTCAATCTTTCTTTTACATTCAATCCCTCACCATTCTTAGTATTTTTGAAATTAGATTTCAATTCCAAATTTCTATTTCCTAGATCAAAGGTTAAAATGTCCATAGTAAATTTTTCTCTCCCATACTCTAAGATTTCTAAGTTCCTTATACTTGTCACCTAAGGAATTCAATAAGGCTGCAACTTGCTGATCATCCGACAATTTCTCATCACAGTTAGCTAAATCCTGAATCAAATTTGTGAAATTATCAATGTTTTCTTCTAGACTAGAGGAAGAATATCAAACCTTAAGTTATAGAATTGTCTCAAAAGATAGCATTTATTAGGCATTGTCTTAGTTAGATAAAGTATTTCTAACTTTTTTCATAATGCCTCAATCGAAGTAGTTTCGCCAACTTTCTTTATCACACTATCGGATAGATGAAGGAAAATCTAACTACATGCTATCTAATCTAATTCTAATCTCCGAAAGGCACAAATTTCAGTTGCCAAAACCCCATCAAGGACAGCAACACATCTCTGTTGTAACAACAGAACTCTCATTTTTTGGCAACGGAAACTAAAGTCTCCAATACCAATCCATAATTCAACCTCAAATTTATATGCAGTAGCCATGTTAACAATTAAAGTCACAAAATCATATATATACCACAGAGTATGTCATAATCAGGCTGTATGAGAGATATTCACTATATATGTAAATTTTGAAAAAAGGAATTACAGTGTAGTAGTATTCACTTATCATAAATTTATAAGAGCTGCAAGGCAGATTATACAATATGAGTTCACAAAAACAGAATTATATAATCACCGATAAAGATTATAAAAAATACAGTTTATCAAATTGAATTGTCAATTTGACATGATTAAGGGTTGAAGACCATTTGACCACCGCTCCCTCAAATTTCCAGATACTCACAAGAGATCTTGGACAAAGGTAAACAATGATAGGCATATTACCTTAATAACCATAATCAAATGAGACAATGTGCAATTCGAAACAATAGAAATGAAACTAGGGTTTAGAGAGTAATACCAGAATCTAAAACTTTAAAATTCTGAGTCGAGCAGATGAGAAAGGAATATCAGAATCGAACAAGGGTCTCCAAATAGTGTGAAATAACTCAGGGAATTAGAGCAACTTAGTAGAACTCAGGGGTGAGTCCAGAAATCAGTAGAAATCGGAGTGCGTTAACTTAACTCACCAGTACCAAAACGAGTTACAAAAAAAAACCACCACAACTCAATAGTAAGTTTACCAAGAATCGCCAGAAATAAAAAAACACGACTTTTTATATCAAGGGAGAGTTACAAGACTTTTCAAAAGCAAAATTTCAGAAATCTCAAGAAATTTTTAGATCGTTCAAGATCTTTACAGATCTAACACAAAAACCACAGAGTCTTAAAGAGATTAAATAAAAAAATTGAATCGAAGGCAGATCAACTAGTTCTCTCTTAGAAAATACAATTTGTTTTTACAAAACTCAAGATGAAACAATTTTCCAATAACACAAACACTTTAAAATACTTGAGGTTTCAGAAAAATCATAGAAACCCTTTTCTTAAAAAAAAAAAAAAAAAGGGCTTTGATACTATTTGTTGGTCCCAAAATTTATTCGAACAAAGTGAAAAATAAAAGTATTTGCAGAAATCAAAAATCACATAAATTTAAAAATAAGAACACAAAGAATTTTCACCAACTAACATGTCCGAATGTTCACGTGCTCTAAACGTTACTCACCAATTGAGCATCTACAAGTAGATACTGTTCCATATCACTAAAATCAACCAAGAATAGTTTGTACAATGTATGAAGAAATCTCAGTATAGTCCAAGCATCCGCTACAACATGGAATCAATATTCAGGTAGCATTTCTGAAGGTACATTTTGGATGGGAGAAGATCAAGCATAGCCTGCCAAGTGAAAATCTTTACCTTCGGATGTATTTACAACCGACATGAAATTCCACCATATAGCCAATCCGTGCGAGGAGGATTCAAGCCCTTTTTTGACATATAAATAGCAAATCTAAAACCTGATTTCACTCACTTTAGACTATCTTCAACCATTGCACCAAACTGCAAATTATCTTCAATCTAAACACCTAAAGTTGCACCAAATGAACAACGTTTCATCATTTTTTCAGTTCTTAAAAATTTATTTATCACAAAAATTATTTAATTAATTATTTTATCAATACATGAATTACTAAATAAATAATTATAATTAGTTAACAAAAATATTGAATACATAAATAAATTTAAAAAATATAGCTTATGTTTGGTTGATTGGTTCCCATTTTTTCACAAACTCATTTTTCCAAAACTAATTTTCAACTACACATTCTCTTATAAAATAATATTACATGTAAATTAAAAAAATTTCCTTAATTTTTTTAATCACACATTCTCTAAAAAATATTATTCCAAACCTCATTTCCTCTAAATTTTCATTAAAGTGGAGCCCAGACGAGGGCATAGTATACTTAATACAAATACAACAACTAAGAAACGATTACATTCAACATCAAAATATTGGATGGATACCGTTCAGTATAGCATTTTATTGTTGATGAATACCGTTTTTCACAAAGATAAGATATCTGTGCTAAATATACGTGAATTCTTTCAAAATGAACAAGCAAGAATTTTGCAAAAGAGAGATCAACAACAAGGCAAATGATCTAAAAGCACATCTGATTTGTTTGGTCATTATTTTGATGACATTGGGGGATCTGAAAGTGATCTACGTCTATATTACTATATTATTATCTCCAATGAAGACTCCAAAATGGTGCAAAGGAATTGTGTATGGTTGGAGGAGCTTTGCTTCTTTTTTGGAGTATTCATTGGAGATGCTCAAAGTGCCACATTGGTACTCCTCTACCGAATGGATTCCACCGGGTAGTGATAAAACATGATCATATTCCTTCGCCAAACATCAACATGCATCACCTATCATGAAACCAGCCACACTAAGAAGATCACCCCTGCTCCGATTAACAAGAAGAAACGAGGGAGTCAGGGTACTGTGAATTTGTGTCCATTTCCCATGCACCATTTGATAAGAGCACTCCTTTTATTTCTGCCTGCATGAAAAACGAATGGGGAAAATATTTGGCTTTCAAAAGCTCAATAACTTTTCTGCTAAAAAAAAAACCTCTATAATTTAGATGAATATTAATAATTTAAATTTATATCTGAGTTCGCCAATTGTTGTGGCTTTCGAGTTTTAACGATAGTGAAGAGATATAAATAACAAGAATCTAGAAAGAATAATTTTAAGGTCCGTTTGATTGCAATGATGGAAAATGGGTGGAAAGAAAATGAATTTCAGATAAAATAATTGCCTAGAACTTGTTTTTCAGGGAATTGTTAATTAAGTGTGTTTGATTGGCATAATTTCCCACCCGAAAATTTTTAAAATTTTGGATCTTTTTATGTTCATTTGGCTTTGTTTTATATGAAAATTGTCCATTAAAGTGAATATTTTTTTTCACAATTGATTATAAAATTTGTTTCCATTGTCAAAAAGTAAAAATAAAAAAA
>CAIGRB010154556.1:112292-126281 GCA_903798255.1 Fraxinus quadrangulata | reverse complement strand
TTTTTTTTTTTTAATATACGGGCTGGCCCGGGCTCGGGCCAATGCCCCCAAAATGGGGCTCGGCCCGAGCCTAGGCTCGGTGTGATCGAGCCCGAGCCGACGAGCCTTTTTGACATGGCTACCCATCACCCATAGTCATCACCCACAGCCACCAACATGTCGTCGCACCTCCACTGCCACTACCCATCACCTACCTAAGTTGAAGCCCTCAACAAATCACAAAAAATATTTTGAGCATTCAACAAGCTTTTTTTGTGTTTTTCAAGATGGGTCATAATAGTTGTTGAAATTATCGAGACCCACAACGCTGTTATCGAGACCAATATATGGCTGATTCAAAAAATTGGGACTAGGGGTTATTGGAATATCAGTCTAGTGCTATATTTGAGCAAATTTATTAGCTGGAAAAAGCATTAAAAATAAACCAATAAATAGAAAATCTGGTTTTGTAGTTTATTGGGTCATCTGTCAATAATTTTTGCAGGATGTTATCGCTTTTGTGCTCCTCTATTGTGAGGTAACCAGATAATACATGGTTCCTAGTCCAATTTGTTGAATCAGCCATCTGTCATGTTTAAAATTTCTGCTTACCATTATGGTCAAGGAAGAAATGTAAGTTCCAAGGGGGAGAATCATTGAACATATAATAAAATCATATATGGAATGATACATTAGGAGGATGGACAGCATAAATTAGACAAAACAATAAAGAATGAAATATGTTCTAACCGTAGATGTTATCGGTGGAAATATGGTGGTAGAAGAAGGAGAGAGATGGGGGTGGGGGCATATTTTCTTTTATCTTTTTTAGTTTAATTGTTAATAATATTTGGGAAAAAATTAATTCTGAGGTTACGATTTTGCCGTTAATGAATTTGTTCAATTTTGACTTTTTAAGTTGACTAACGGTCAAATGGATGGAAACCATCCAGATGAACTTCCGACGCATATTTTGAAAGGTTTGGAACTTCCGTTGGTACAAAACAAATGTTAGGGTAAAGTACGCAAAAATTTGAAAGGTTTGGGATCTTTGCTGCAATTATCCCTAATTATTATGCATTTCAAATGTACATCTTTAATCTCATACTTAACTTATTAATTAAATTATTTATGATTTTATTGAAATATTATGTCATTGCATTGACAAACAAATTAACTTGTTTTTCAAATACAATAACATTTCAACCTTGTACAGTTAACAAATTTCGGCTTGACATCTTCTTATAGAGTATCAAAAAGAGGGGTGACTTTACAATGGGGGCAGTGGACACTAAATTTTAAATCTAAGATTTTGCGCAATATTTTCCAAGATTTAAAAAAAAAAAAATCCTTAGTAATTTTCAATTTTGCCCCCACAATTAATTTTTTTTTAAAATTTGCCCCCACAAATTCTACAATTATAGCTTCGCCCCTGGTAAAAAATATTGCAGTATTTTGCCTGAGGCCGGAGTGAAGAGTTTGCATGTGGTCGGTGGCTCCTAATTATTAGTTTGGCACAAATTTGGGAAATAAAAGAGTTCCATTGTTAAAATGAAAAAGAATTTTAGTTTGATGTTAAAAAAGAAAATACTGCAACTAGGTAAAATAATTCTTTTTTGTTAAGGGATTAAAATGGTAACTTTTAGAAGAGTTGTATTGAAAAGAAAATATTTTTGCAATTAGGAAAGCTTTATACGAGAGTTCAAGGGTTTTTCCTATAAATTCATAGCATTGCATTGTAAATAATTGTGCTTGACACTAAGGTGATATGAATTTGGGTAGAGAATTACTTGCAACTAAAATTGTGAGAGTTAGAGATTTCCATTGTAGTAGATGAACTAGGAAAAAAGTAACGGTGTGTACCGTACATTGGTTATTCTAATTTTGTGTGGGGAGAAGTTATGAGGGTGAGAAAATATTGTATTGTATGATTTTCTCAACTAATAAAATTTTTCTTCTCATGTGGTTGTCGATAGTTTGTCGGATCACAAATAATTATTATTTAGCTCGTATTTTTTTGGGTGCATTCAGTAAGATTTTCCCAACAACCGGTATCGATCTCATTGTTCGAACTCTGAGACTACATTGAATATGATGGCAAGTTCAAAGTTTGTAGGTAGAGTTGTGGTGATGGACCCACACGAAGGTAGAGTTGTGGTGATAATCGAGTCATATACACGTATAGCTATGGTGATCTAGTTACACCAATTGCATGACATCAAGGTGGCGTTGCGGTGATTGAGTCATATGAATGCGGAGCTATGGTGATCGAGTCATGTAAGAGAGGGTCTTCCGCTATTGTCAAAGATTGTGAAATGGCCAAGATGAGTTCTATGGCCAATGATAGGAAATAGAAGATTATAGTATAAATATGAAAAATTATAAAATTAGATTTGTCGAGTCTTTGACTTTGATTCTATCTACTATAGTTGATCATGTGATGGTGGCACAACCGATATCGGAGTGCGGTGATAGATATCGAGGCGTGTCGTGGTTGAGAGCTGTTTGGGTCAAATTGAAGATTGTTGATTTTGACCCAACTTCGAGAAATAAAAGAGTTCGTGTAAAAACGGAAAATAAACTTAGTTTGACAAATCAAAAAAAATGTTGCAATAAGGTAAAGAAAGAATTCTTTAAGAAAATAGACCAATATGGCAATTTTAGAAGAGTTGTATTGAAAAGAGAATCTTTTTGCAATTAGGAAAAGGATTCCTAATGCAATAAGGAAAAGAAACTTACCATAAGAGTTCAATGTTCTTTCCTATAAATTCTGATATTGTATTGAGAATAATTATGCACCAAGGTGACGTGAATTCGGATAGAAAATTACTTGCATCTAAAATTGTGATAGTTTAGATATAGAAAATTGTATAAGAGAAACTAGGAATCAAAATAACAATATAAATTTGTGCACCATACATTGATTGCTCTAATTTTGTGTAGGGAAAAGTTGTAAGAGTGAAAAAATATAGCATTTTGTGATTTTCTCAGCTAATAAAAGTATTTTTCTCCTATGCATGTTGCCAATTTGTCAAACTACGTATAATTTTTTTTTTTTTTTTCTCTTTTAGGCTCGTATTTTTTATTTTAGTTTCCATTGTGCCTTCGGTGAATTTTTTTTCTCAACAACTAGTATCAGATCTCATAGTTCAAACTCTGGGATTGTGCTGAATATGATGGCAAGTTCAAAGTTTGAAGGTGGAGATGTGGTGGTAATCGAGTCACACATAAGTATAGATGTGGTGAACGAGTTATACTAAATTGAGTGACACCAATGTGGAGTTGCTATGATCAAGGCACATGGATGTGGAGCTATCGAGATTCAGTCAGGTAAGACAAGATCTTCCTTTCTTGTCAAAGTTTGAACTTGGTTCTGCCTACTACAATCGATCACATGACACTACACCTATTGGTAAAGGGGTGTGATGATAGGTATCAAGGCGTGCTGTGATTGAGATATTTTAGATTAAGGTGGAGATTGTTGGTTTGACCCCAGAAAAAAAAAGAGTTCTATTGTGAAAAAAAAAAAAAAATTACAATAAGGTAAAAGAGTTCTTTTTTTTTCTTTAAGAAATGGGACCAAGGTGATAATTTTGGAAAAAGTTGTATTGGAAAAGAGAATCCTTTTGCAATTAGGAAAATAACTCCTAATGCAATAAGGAAATGAAATTTACCAGAAGAGTCCAAGGGTTTTTGCATTGAGAAAAATTATTAGAGTTTTAGAGAAAAAAATTGTTAAAGAATAATGATGACTAACAATGATGTGATAAATTTAGATCAATTTAAGATGATTATTGTAAAGTAATTGATGGAATATATGAAAATATTGGAGTATTCTCATTAATAATAACTTGAACAGTGTTATAAAGGATTTTGTTGAATTCGACATTTGGAAGGGGATCAATTTCCCTATTTATAGGCCTTATAACAACCAATCTGTGGCCTCTTATCACATCAGCTATATATCGACCTTGAAATGTGTATCGTTGTCCTGATTGAAGGGTTTTGATTGGCTATTGACATTAACTAAGCAGTTTATCATTCTACCTAGGTCCTAACTATGAACTAAGAAATGATTATTTCACTTAGGCAATCATTGCTAATTTCTAATTGGTTGAGGGATATGTGTTGACGTCAAATGTGGCACTTGTCAAGGAGGTGATAATGTCATTGAAAGACACATTTTCAAGGTTGTAATGATAATAGGGATATCAATCCGACTCGTCAACTCGAGCGACCCACGGTTTGATCCTGAAAAATGTCGAGCCTGCTCGGCTCACAGCTTATTGGAACCGAGCTGAGGCTCGAGTCAAGCCTCATTTTCGCATATGGCCCGAGCTTGGACCTGCCCGTGTCAACTACACCTACAATTGCCTTTCCAAAGGTAGATGTACTGCCTTTTAAAAAATAATAAAAAAGGAAAATTGAATTTTCAAAAAAAAAAGAGCTAGCACAATTCAGCTTGAAAAGGCTCAAGCCAAAAGCCCGAGTCGAGCCCCTTTTTTCGGTTGAGCCTCAATTCGGGCAAAAAAAAGCTCGATAAATTTTTACTCGAGTTGAGCCCAAGCCGCGAACTTTAATTGGCAAGTCAGCTCGGCTTGACTCGACTCATTTACATCCATAAATGGCAATGTTCTAGATGATGTCGACACTCTATCAAGCTCTTTGGATGAGCTCCTGGTCCAACCTTTGGAGCCCTACGCAAAGAAGTAAGGCTTGCCGATGTTGTATGGCAGATCTTTGAAGCCCACACCCCGATCAGCCCACCATGCCTTTTAGGAATTTCAGCATCTTTCCAACACAGCCCGATCAAATCTCTTCAAAAAAAATTCGGTACTAAAATTGAACAATATTTTATTACAGAGAGAGTTAGAGAGAAAAATGGTGGATCCGATGAAAGAAAAGTTGTGAGTAGTGGATTATAGATTGAAAATCGTAATTGCAAGAAAAATAATATGAAAATTGTAATTTATATTTGATTTTGAAGTTTTGTAAAGGGACAATAAAATTGTGCTTCGATAACGAGTAGTTGGGTGTGGCAGCTGACAACAGTGAATGGCGGATTTCATTTGGTTTTCGTTGAATGATGGGATGGGCTGGAGTGGGTTGAGTGGACTGGCTATAGTTGGGGAATATGAAATGGGTAGGGATAGGGAGCATATTTTTCATTTCTTTATTTTCTTTTTGATTTAATTATTTTCATTGTTTTATTTGAGAAAATATAAAGTTACAATTTACCCTTCATTTAGTTGGTCAAAATATGTCATTTTTAATTTTGTGGAATTTGTCCTCCATGTGCAATCGAAATAAAAGGTTTGGAACCCTAATTATAAAAATTAAAGGTTTTGAGTATAGTCTGCAATGTTTTGAAAGGCTTGAGATCTTGGCTTCAATTCTCCGATAAATAATATACACAGTGCTTGTTTGATCGTCATTTTTTTCAAAATACATTTTTCTTTCTTCTTTTCAAATACAATTTTTCAATAAAAATAATATTACACTCAAAAACTCAAAACTTTTGCTTATATTTTAAATACATTTTTCTTTCTTCTTTTCAAATACAATTTTTCAATAAAAATAATATTACACGCAAACTCAAAATTTTTGCTTATATTTTAACCACATACTTCTACACAAAAAACAGGGCTCAAACATGCTCATAGAGTGAGAATGCAATTAAAGTATTGATCAGGCTTAAAATAGCTTATAATTAAATGTAATTTTAAAATTTTTCGTCTATACAAGTCAAGAAATTAATTATTTCAATGATAAGACAAAAGTCATATAATTTTTTAAATTTTGAATTTATTAATCCATAAGTACAACGCTATTATGCAAATTTTTTATCCCACTTATAAGTAAATCTTTTATTCATAGTCGGACACATTGCTGTGCGTGATTCGAACTCTCAACTTGTAACATGTTAATTCATAATTCCCTCTGATATTTATTCTGCATTCTTCTTCTTCTTCTTTACCCAAAATAAAATATTGAAAAACATCTTCTCTTATATTTCAAGTTTCAACGAACCTAAGAACATTAAGTCCATGTTTTGTATTGATTAAAATCAAGATTTTAATACAAGTCAAAGTCAACAATTAATTTTAACCACGCATTTAATTGAATCTACAACTTTTCAGCAACACATTTCATTAATTTTTATCAAAATCTACTAAAAAAATAAATTTAATTCTCACCAAACAGCGGCTAAATGTACAAAATCTTTTATTTTACACTCCAATGAATTTAGTCAATTGTTTAAATTTTTCTCCATTGTTTTTTCCTTGTACAAAGAGATTTGTGGAAAGAGATGTAAACGAGTCGAGCCGGTACTCGAGCCAAAAGTCACAACTCGGGTAAAAAAAGGTTCGGGAAGGCTCGGCTCGAGTTTGAAATTGTAAAACCAAAAGGAAAAATTGAGCATTTAGTCTCCAACTTACAGAGTATTAATAATTCACCCCAACCTTAAACAGTGCACCTTTGATTTCCTCGATGTTTTCCAAATTTAGAAAATTGGTCCTTTTTTTATTTCATCTTTCATTTGTTGAGCTGTTAAATAATCACGTGGATATTACATACAGAGAGGATAAATCGTCACAGAACATTCCCTCATGGATATAATTATTGGAAGAAGTTAAAATGATGAGAAAAATAATGTGTCGTGTGATTTTCCCAGACCAAAATGAATACGAAAGATTATGAGACCAAAAACACAATTGATCATTTGAAAACTTACAAGTGCACGAGATCGTGTTCAAGTAATATAATGATGAATAGAGTGTCGAACCCACGAGGACTACGTATTTGATCGAGTTAAAATTAATTGCAACTTTAATCGAATAGCAAATAGATTTTGTGATTTTTCTATACTAATACCTAAATTATTAATATGTGAGATGCGTTGCTAAGATATCGAATCCTCCTAGTTATTCAATTTTAGTGTAACAATTAAAATGACCATTTGAAATCATTCATGTTGGTCAATGTTCCTAATTTAATTGAAAGTCTTTCTCGATAGCGATCAAATATATTCCACTCATGTGATCCTTCTATTTCTTGATGAAAGATGCAAACATGATAAATGTATTAATAAGTATTAGAACACATATTTAAACCATATAAAGCATAGATGTATATATCTATAACCTTTATCGAATCTTACAATGTTTATTATAATGTGTTTAAATCATATTGTCTCTTTCGATAATAATAAAATCCACTAACAATTTAATTGGTGATCAAGCAATTGAAAAGAACGAAAAAACAATAATAAACATCCACAAATCAAATCAAATCAAAGTCAAAATAATTAATTGAAAATTAAAAATATTATAACAAGAGTTCATTTCATTCTTACAATGTATAAAATTAGCATAATATATTAAAATTATAGAAATCATATTTAAGGGAAAAGATATAACTCGATTTTTTAATAAATTGAGAAGATAAAGATGAATCTTGAAATCTTGAATCTCTTCAATGGTTTCTTGATGAATCTCCACTTACACCTTCTCTTTTTTGTCAAAAAATCAAGTTTGAATCTTTATTCGATTGAATTCTTGAAAAGCCCCTTCAATTCTTTCACAAAAATTATAAATTCTCCTCATTTGATGATAATAATTAATGAATATAAAAAGTCTGAGATGTATATGAGATGTCTCTAATATGTATTCTGCTGTTTGGTTTTTGTAGGAATTGAAAATTGGTTGAAAATCACGTCAAATTTGGTTTCCAAAAGAGTTCCAATCGAATAAGGAAAATTCTATTCGCGCGAGAATTTTTCGTCTCTGCACAGCAGTCAGTATTTTGGTCATAATTTTCTCTCCCGATATCAAATTGAAGCGATTTAAAGTGAGTTGGAAATATTCCTCAAGGCGCTACAACTTTGATATAAATAGAATATTTCCAATTCGAGCGTTTATTATGCCAAAAATTGATATCAATCTTTGACTAAAAATTTGAAATATAAATTGTGCGATTGAAAATTGATTTTGATAATACTTTGATAATTTCCATTCATTTTTGAATTATAATTCCATCTAATTGTCTCCTAACAATTTTCAAAGTATCATCTTGTGGTCCGGATCAACTATTGAATATTTGCAATTTGGTACTCAAACTTTGAATTTTTTCATTTTCACCAATTTTCGCTTCTTTCTTTCGATTCCTCGTTCAACCATTGAGTTTTATCTATATAACATAAAATTCAACAATTTAAGATATATTTTTTCAGAAGAACTATCAAATATCGAAGAACTATCAAATATCGATATTTTAGGTCCCAAATAAGTATATAAAATACACTTATCAACAATAAAATGGATATACCAACGCTGTGCTGACCGAAGTGTATCTCAAAGAGTAATTTTTTATTTTTTATTTTACCAGAATCTTGGCAACCAAGTTTTTGTATCTCAAAACCTGAAGAAACAGCATACATTTCTTCCCCATAATGGTAACTTTTCGGTGCAATTTTCTGGCCATTTTCCACTTGTTATTATAAGCTGACGTTTCTCTTTAACCTCAAAGCTTATGGGATGCCAATTTCTGGTGGTTAGTGATAAGGAAGAATCATCTACTGATTATATCCTTAATTATAGCTGATATTATTCTTGTCAATATTGTTATTTCCTTCTTTATAGGATTACACCATTGTACACATTGTATATATAATGAAAAGTATTCTCTTTAATGATTATTGAGAATTCCAGCCATATCTTTGGTTTCTTAAACTTGTTTATGGTATCAGAGCAATTAGGTTTCTTAATTTTCTTTTCTTTGATCCTATGGCCGTGAATGTGTCTTCCTCATACTCACTTCCGCTCAACACCATGGCGCACATGCTCACCATTAAATTGACCTCCAACAATTACTTGCTCTGGAGAAATCAGTATGTGCCTCTCTTAACCAGTCAAGATCTATTTGGCTACTTAGACGACAGCATTGTTGCTCCCTCTTCCATGGTCACGGCTTCTGATGGAACCAAGAGCCCCAATGCCGAATACATGTCCTGGTTATGCACAGATCAGATGCTGCTAAGTTTGCTCTACTACTCTCTCATTGAGGAATCTATTAGTGAAGTTCACGGTAAGCATCACTCTCATGAAGCCTGGGTTGCCCTCGAAGGTTAATTCTCTCATCAATCTAAGACTCGGGAACTTCAACTCAAGGATGAGCTCCAACTTATGCAGCGTGGATCTCAATCTATTGCTGAATTTTCTCGGATGTTCAAAGGTCTTTGTGACCAACTGGCTGCCATTGGTCGTCCCGTTGACGACATGGATAAAGTTCATTGGTTTTTACGAGCGTTGGATCTCGACTACAAAATCTTCTCTACCACTATGCTCTCAAAGCCTCCGTTACCTTCTTTTGTAGATTTAGTTACGAAAGCCTTGAACCATGAGATCTTTGAAAATTCGATTTCTCACCAATCCTCGAACTCTACCTTTTATGCGCAGAACTCTTCCAGATCAAAGACACACAAGAAGAGCAAGCCTAAGTCTTCCTCTTCCACTGCTTCGAAGTCTTCTTCATCTTCGATTTTTTGTCAATTGTGCAAAATGAAGGGACATTTGGCCAAACGTTGTTGGACCTTTTTGAAACTGAAAAAGAAGCAGTCGGCCAATATTGCTAAAGCTTTTGCTGCCTGTTCGATTCAGGACTCTAATGACTCGGAATAGTTTCCTGATTCTGGCGGTACTTCTCAAATGACGAGTGATGTTGAGGTTGTGGATATGCCTGCTGCCTACTTTGGTAATGAACGGGTTATGGTTGGTCGGTCGTTATCAATCACGCATACTGGTTCTGTTAAATCTCTTATCCCCAATATTTCTCTTATTTTGTCCAATGTCTTGGTCGTTCTTGGTATTAAGAAAAATCTTCTTTCTATCAGTCAACTCACCAAAGATAATAACTGTTGTGTTAACTTTTCATCTTCTGGTTTTACCATATAGGATCGGGTTACCAAGGCAATATTGGGAGTCGGAAGATGTGAACATGGCCTGTACGTATTGGATCGAGCTCACCATACTTTCTTTTTAGCCATTTATTCTAATAAACCACGAGCTTCAGTTTAGTTGTGGCATGCTCGTCTTGGTCACCCTAATTTTCGTATTGTTTCTTCTCTTTCAAGATTAGAATCTATTTCTTGCAGTAGTAAATTGGTGGACATTGATTCCAAATTATGTAGTGGCTCCAAACTTGGAAAAAGTTATCGTTTACTATTTTCTCTTAATGACAATCGTTGTGATTTGCCCTCTGAGCGCTTACATTGTGATTTATGGGGGTCCCTCGCCTATTCCTTCAACCACTGGATATAGATATTATGTTATGTTTATTGATGATTGCGCTCAACTTGGTTGGATTTTTCCATTAAAACACAAATATGATTTCTTTCATACATTCATCAATTTTCAACGCTACATTGAAACTCAATTTTCTGTCAAGATAAAGTCTTTTCAGTGTGATGGTAGTACCGAGTTTACGAACAATTGGTTCCGTATCTCACTTCTAGTGGTATTGTTCTCCCTCTTTCGTGTCCTTATACCCCTAGTCAGAATGGTATTGCTGAACAAAAACATCGACATGTGACTAAAACTGGTCTCACCCTTATGTTTAATGATCATGTGCCTTTATCTTTTTGGTTCGAGGCGTTTCCTACTGCTATGTTTCTCATCAACCGATTACCATTGCCAAATCTTGGTGGCAAGACTCCTAATGAGCTTCTCTATGGTAAGCAACATGATTACTTTATGCTCCGCACATTTGGTTGTCTTTGCTTTCCTTATTTGTGTGATTATGCCTCTCCTAAATTATCTCCTAAATCTACCCCGTGTGTCTTTTTAGGTTATAGCACCATTCACAAAGGTTTTCGTTGTTTAGATCGAAAAACACATCGAGTTTATATTTCTCGTCACGTGCAATTTCATGAAACATGTTTTCCTTATACCGGTACAAATGGACAAAGTATTCCTAACTCACATTCCTATACTCAATTTTGTGAAAGTAAGGATTGTAGCTCTCCTTTGTCTTCCCCCACTTCGGATCCTTTACCATGTTCTCCCACTTCGGATCTCACTTGTTTACCTTGCAGCAACACTATACCTAGGTTTTCTCCATCTGATTAGTTGATGTCAAACACTTCTGCACCTTATCTGGTGCCTATAGACTCCTCTCCTTCACCTCCATTCGTACTTCCTCTCTCAATAACGACACCAACTCCAACCGGCCACCTGATGCTTATTAGAGGAAAAACAGGTATTTTCAAACCCAATGCCTATCATGATCTAACACTAGTGCCTTCTTCTCAATTTTTTCTGGTTCTCCTCGTCGTTCACGAGCCTCGAGGTTTCAAGTTTGCTGTGAAACATCCTAAATGGCTACGGCTATGGATGATGAAATGCAAGCTTTGAAGAAGAATGAAACTTGGGATCTTGTTCCCCGTCCTGTTGATCACGATGTTGTTGGGTGTAAATGGATCTTTAAAACCAAGCTTCGGGCTGATGGATCCATTGAACGACATAAAGCTCGTCTTGTGGCTCAAGGGTTTTCTCAGATACAAAGTCTTGATTTTGAAGGTACTTTCAGTCATGTGGTACGACCTGCTACAATCCGAATCATTCTCACATGGCAGCCTCTTCTAGATAGCGTCTATACCAATTAGATGTCAAAAATGCATTTCTTCATGGCCATCTCTCTGAAGAGGTTTATATGGAACAACCCCCTCGGCTATGGACTTCAATTACATCGCAACTTCTCTCGTGCGTTACTTGGTTACTCAGATGCTAATTGGGCTGGCTGTCCTAACACTCGTCGGTATACTACAGGCTATGCCATGCCATCTTCTGTGGTACCAACTTAATCTCATGATGTTCCAAGAAACAAGTTACTGTGTCACGTTCAAGTGCCGAGGCAAAATATCGAGCGCCGTAGCCACTGCTGAAATTTCTTGGATTGTTCAACCACTTCGAGATCTTCGTGTTAAATTGCCTTCAACACCAAAGATTCTATGTGACAATCAAAGTGCCATCTTCATGGCTCTCAATCCAGTTACTCGGCCTTGATCCAAGCATGTTGCCATTGATTATTATTTTGTCCGTGAATTAGTTGCTAATGACAATTTAAATCTTGGTTTTGTTCCCTCCAACCTTCAGCTAGCGGATTCTCTCACCAAAGGTGTCACCAAACTGCAATTCCTATTTTTTCGGAACAAGCTTTGCGTTATCCCTTCTCCCACGCTCATCTTGAAGGGTGGTGATAAGGAAAAAATCATCTATTGATTCTATCTTTGATTATAGCTCATCTTATTCTTGTCAATATTATTATTCCTTCTTTATAGGATTACACCATTGTACACATTATATACATAATAAGAAGTATTCTCCTCAATGACTAATGAGGATTCCAGCCATATCTTTGGTTTGTTAAACATGTTTAGTTAGATTGAGAAGAAGCTACCAAATAGGATAAACGTGAGCTTGTACATCAATGGCATTGACGTACAAACTGAGGAAAAAAGTATTAAGAGGTAGAATCGGTCTAAATTGAATGAAGAAAACAACAAATTTTGAACTATCAATGTCAATTGTACAATTTAAAGATTGTTCTTGACATGCAATTCTCATTCCCATTCATTACACCTATTGCCAATGACGTACCAGACATAGTAGGTAATTTTGGCTGAGAAAACCTTAAATCGGTGACTATTTTTAACTTAATATTTTCTTATTAATCATGATCGAGTCCACATTAAACTTAGTGAGAAACGCAAGATTCGACCCAACTACACCTAAAAGGGGGTGATTAGGTGTAAATGCGGAATTAAAACTTTAATCAACAAGCAATAAGTCACAAGTTAATTATGTTTAGATGATTAGTTAAACAATTCAAATTGTCCTATCTTTGAATATCGTAGTAATATCAAAACAGTAAAGAAAGTAGTAAACAACACCAGAATTGTTCACGGAGAAACCCAACACGGGAAAACCTCCGAGACTTTGCCAGTTAAAGATCCACTATAAACTATTGATAAAACTTACAGACTAATAGCAAAGTTGACGACACAAGCTTTCTGATCTCCTGTCTGAAATTTGAAGCAGCCCTCCTGGAATGTGCACACCAACACCAATACTGGCTCTTCTTTGTAAAGCATTCCTCCTGGAATGAGCACACGAACTCCAATCTTGACTCTTTACGCAGTTTATCTCCTGTAGATCTTCCCGAAGAACTCCTCGTTAGGTCTGTCGCTCTGCGAAAGTCGAGCGAAGGTGTTTCTGATTCTTCCGCTTGAGCATCACTCCGGCGAGCAGCTAGCGAAAATTCGACGTGAATCCTTCTTGTTCCAAACATGAAACCCCAAATCCTAGGCTAACCTACCAACTATGAAACTTTACAATTTAGACCATAAACTTCTATAATGTTCAAGTTGGTCCTTTTGTTCACAGAATCATCAATTACAAAATATAACCTAACACTTAGTTTTTGTTGCTTCAATGATTCTATTTACATCTAATATCATTGAAATGTACATTGTAAAGGTATAGATTGACTGAAAATTAAAAATTGAAAATTGAGATAAATGAAAATGGCAGACAAAATTTAAAGGAAGAAATAAATATAGGAAGAATTGCAGTTGTGGTTCCAAATCTTTAAAAACGCTGCAAACTATACTCAAATCTTTCATTTTTGCAGTTAGGGTCCCAAATCTTTTATTTCGATTGAACATGGAGGACAAATTCCACAAAATTAAAAATTGACCTATTTTGACAAGTCAATTGAAGGGTAAAATTGTAACTTAAAAAACAAAAAGAAAATAAAGGAGAAACATATGCACCATATCTCCACACTCCATCCCAACATACCCCAACACATCGACTCCTCAACCACAATCAGATGAAACCTACAATTCATCGTCGCCTATCGCCACCACCTGACCACTCGCCATCGACGCACAATTTCATCGTCCCCTTACAAATTCAGATGAACTTAACGAATTCAATGAAAAAAAAAAAA
>CAIGRB010154556.1:77339-102391 GCA_903798255.1 Fraxinus quadrangulata | reverse complement strand
AAAGGAGGAGGGTTTATCTTTTTAAAAAATAAAATAAAATAAAAATATTTTGTAAAATATATACTTAGAAAATTGTTTATAAATAAAGATTTAACCATTTCATTGATTTCAATCTTTAATATAGTATAAATCTTTAAAAATTACAAAGATTTTGAAAAATAAAAAATGTACATTTCAAAAAACATTAGAAAATGTATATGTACATAGTATATATATTTTTTGAATTTTTGAATGTGTAAAAAAAAAAATTTTTTTACCGAGCTTGGACGAGCTCGGACACGAGCCGAGCTCGCCCAAAACCCAACGAGCCGAGGGGACGAGCCACGAGCTCGGCTCGTACTCGTTCAGCAATGGGCCGAGCCGGCTCGGCTCGGCTCGGCCCATTGCCACCTCTACTCCCGACGGAGCTACGATTTGGACAGAGAGAGGGGAATTAGAGACAGTAGTGAGAGAAGGGAGTGAGAGACAATAGTGAGAAAAAGTGAGAAAAATGAAATGGATTAATGTGGGGTTTGAATAGATTTAGAGTTATATATATAAAATAAAATACCTAATTTTTTGAATAGATAAATCTTAAATCTAATTTTTTAAAATTCACAACTAAACACCTAATTTTTGGTAATTTTCCCATTGGAATAATAAGGGAGTGGGACCCATAACTGGTTTTTTGCCCCAAACTTTTGGATTTCCTTTTGCTCGTTCATACTGTCAGAAGGGATGATGACTGTTTTCCAGATCATCTTTCTCCATCATCACCTCCCTCTCCCTCTCCCAAAATCAAATTTCAAACCCAAATCCCTCAATTCCATAGTTAACTAATTCCATGTATATATGTATATACTACATAGCATTTTTTATTAGGGATTAATTCTTCATCATCAGAGGAAAAAACCTACAATTTGCGCACATGATTCGCCTTTTCCCCACCACCCCATGTAGTCCGTACATGTTCTTATTCTGTTCTCTTATACATCTGTCAGAACCCACTTCCCTTTTTGAGTTTTGACCTACTCCTACACCTTTTCCACCCCAATTCTTGGATTTTCTTTTTCTTCTTGAATCTCCTTTTTCTTAGTTTTAGGTTCTATTTTCTTGATCGTTATGCCTCCTTATCTATTTCAAACTCAAATTTCTCCTGTTCATCCCAATTTTCATGTATAATTAGTTAAAAAAATAATGTCCTTTTCACTCTTTGTTTTTTTTTTCTAGGGTTTTCAATTATAATGATATTTTCTCTTCATTGGATCGACTTTAGTATCACTTGTAATGCTATCGCTTTTATAATTGATTAAATCCCATTTCTTTCAGACTCAATTTCCCCACAAAAAGTCTGTTTAAATTTGAGCAATTTCAGTGATATGGCTTATCAACAGCAGCCGCCACTCCCGGGTCCGAACTCAGATTCGGGTCCGGGAGGGCTTCAGTACATGAATTCTCCATTTGGGGACACCACTCTCACTAAGGTTTTTGTTGGAGGGCTGGCCTGGGAAACACAAAGTGAGATTTTGAGGCGGTATTTTGAGCAGTTTGGGGAGATTCTTGAAGCCGTAGTCATTACTGATAAGAACACAGGCCGATCTAAAGGATACGGTTTTGTGAGTGTTATCTCGTTATCTTTTCCTTGAATAATAATAATTATTGTCGAAGTCTGTAGAATTTGCTTTGTTTGATTGTTAGATTTGTATAAAGTTTGCACCATTCATGCTTGATATATCCCGTTCCTTTATAAAAAAAAAGTACTTGGTGTAATTAATGCATCCATCCCAACTAAAAAGTTTTTGGATTTGTCTGCTTCGTAATATTTTACTTCGCCAATGTGGGACTCTGTTAATACTGTGTTATGCTCGAAGTAGGCTCGTTGACAATTTAATGACTGGGGTAAATGGTGTTTGTATGGAGGATTTAGGTGACTTTCTGGGACCCCGAGTCAGCTAGAAGAGCATGTGCTGATCCAACTCCAATCATTGATGGAAGGCGAGCAAATTGTAATTTGGCCTCCCTGGGGCGACCTCGGCCAGCACTTCCTTTTGGTAACGTACCTCATCTGGCCACACATATAGTGCTTGTTTGCTGTTAATCTTTTAGACGCTTGTCATCTGTAGCAATATTATATATTGGTGCTTTAATCCTGATCGAAGTACACCTGTGTTAAAAATTATTTTTAACTTGTGCAAAATGGCTGATGTTAGATTGGAAATATACTTGTTCTGTGTCTGTGAACTTTTGTAAACAGGGTCATATAATTATCTTATCCTGTTTCCAGTTTAAAGTATATTACGTTGAATCCTGTCATTGTACATTCATGTGCACGCTTTTAATCCTGCAATAATACTTCAAAACTTATTCCCAATTATTATTATTTTTTTAAAGCTGATGTAAAAATTTGAGAAATATGTAAAATTCAACCAATTACATAAACCAATAGTTAAATCCGGACACAAAGTTAGGCATTTCACACTTTTGTAGGAACTCTGTACTATAAACAATGATATCTCGAAATATAGTTCCTCGGAGAAGTAAAATACATCTCTTTGACATCATCCCCACAGCGTATTTAACAAGTGCAGTATTTCAATTATACCAATTGTATAAATAAATAACGAAATTGTTAAAATTTTATCAATGTATGCAATTGAAGAATGATCCAATCCATTAAAATCTTTACTAATTTTAGGGGTGTAATTTTGTGAATCAATTCGATATTTCTACATTGGTACTAATTTATCAAGTGACAACTGACTTGAGTTGACGTATTTCACGTCCCTATGGAGTCCCAGCATAGTAATACTTATAATTTATATATAAGGAAAAGCTCAAAGCATAGAACAAGTGCCTTGGGGCATTTTGGAGGAATTGTCACAATTTTATGAATCGGTAGGTAGTTATTACTTGGATTATGTGATAGAGTGAATGAATGGTAAGTATTCCTTATTTTTTCTCTTTTCCTGTAAAATTTCAATAAACTTTAGATTACAACAATATGTTTTACCTGATTTTGCTTCTCATAGGACGGTTTAGATCACCAGCACCTTACCTTGGAGGTCTACCAGCTTCTAGGGGTGCTTATATTGGAAATTTTGGTTACCAACAGCCGGTTACATATGGCTACCAACAAGGCTTGGTGTATTCTCCCTACGGGTGAGCTATGCATTATGATCATATCAATCATTGTGTATTAAGAATATCTTTGTACATAGTAAAGGTTGACTGGTTCTGCATCCATACTCCTGGTGTTTCTGAAGCATCACATCATCATTTCTTTTTCTACTGCCATGTCTTCTCGCTCCTATTATATGTGAGAATATCTAGAATCTAGAGAAATGATAGAAAATATGTAAATGAAATTCAGGAATGTATCAATTACATAAAATCTAAATTACAACTAAATTAAATATATATACCTGGATGCCTCTTAGTAATTGCATCATTTCTCTTTTTGACTGTTTTGTCATCAAACTGTTTTGTTGCTTCTAGTTATCTCTGTTCGTTGGCATCTTCTTCACACCAGTGTTTAAAATATCTCATGGAGATGTTTTGCTTTCGTGACTCGAGTTGTAATTCTCAACATAAACCAGTAAAATAATTTAATATAAAGTGCAACTTTCTATTAAGGTCAATTTTGCAAACCATAAACATAGAATGGATTGACAAAATAGCAATAAATAAATTCAATCACATAAGAAGACCATTGAACCACAATTAGAACAAAAAGTGGATAACAAATTCAACAATTGAGAAGCTATTTAAGGATTTTTCTCGCTTTGATTTTTTTTTTTTTAAAGAAAGGTCACAGAGAATCTTCAGTTGTAGGAGTAGAGGGCTAGTGTACACAGACTCCACTTCTTCTTTTCTGTCTTGTGTGATCCCCAATATTTTTTTTCCCCTTTTTAGGTTTTAGGGTTGGTTTTTGTTTTGAGCAAAAAGTTACTTTAAAACGATTTTCCCTATGAAAAATCAATCTACAAAGGTGAGGCTGTTAAGTTAAAATAACTCAGGAGCAAGACTAAGGTGGTGCATGTCTCAGCTTCCCTGAAGCTTATGCCATGAGGTGTGCACCTTAGTCAAGAATTACTTCTTGAAAATGCAAAGCGTAAGGTTTGAGGCTCCTAATTGCATTTAAAATTTTCTTCAGTATTTTATTCACTTCATGCTTCTTATTCTGGTTCATGCATAATTTGACATTTGCATTTGGTAGCATGGATTCCATATTACGTCTGAAATAAACTTATTTACTTGCAGATACATTTCAGTCCATCTTGTCAATTTATAATTACTGATGAAATATTTCAGCTTCTGGTGTGTATCTGCTGATACTAGAAGTTCTATGAACCACAAGTTATTTGGAAGTGTGTTCTATTATCTTCAGAAGGATTTTCGTAGATGCCATGAATGATGCTAATTAGCTCATTTATAATGTTGAAGTTTATTGTCCATCTGTTTAGGAAAATTAATTGAGAAGAATAGTTGTGGATTTCATAAAATGTGTGGATAATAATGTGTAGTAGTTATGAATGTGTGGTTGAAATTAATATTTGACTTTGACCGAATTTATAAACCATTAATGAATTTGTATCCAATGTATGCCTATAGTTGAGACATGGGGGGTATTTGATGATGGTGTTATCTATGCGTATGAGAGGGTGATCCCTTTACAGTTGTATGTGCTTTCTCTCTCTGTGCGTTTTGATGAACATATCATGCACATAAACAAGTATATGCATGTCTCTTCTGGTTCTAGGTTCAATATATAAACAACATCTCTTGCATGCATAATCTGCACCTGCTTGTTTTTGTGTCATTACATCCAAGGATATCATTAGAAGTATGATCTCACTGAAACCGGACTTCTCTTATCATCTCCTTTGGTTAAATCTCCTTGTGTTGGAAATATATTGCCACATGCAATATCATGCATGTGTGCCTGGTATTGGAGTATTATTTATTTCTTCCCTGAGAATTTAGGCTCTGAGCTTAAGGATATGGTTGAAACAGAAAGTGCGATATAAGAAATTATTGATTGAGTTGTTGGATTAAGCCTTCCTGAAACTTTGATGTGATTGTATGCATGTTACGTTATGGTATATCTATGGGACGACTGTCAAGCAAAGAGAATACCTCCAGTACAGCTGAAAGGGTTGTTAAGTTTGTGATTTATTTGGATTTCTTTATCTGAAATTGGACATCTTTATTTTCTTTTGGGACATTGCAAATTAATATCCATTTTCTTAAATAGAGGCCTATCAATATTCTTTCGCAAACTACCTTTTTATGTTTACCAAGTTATTTCGAGAGGACCCTTATCAAAACAATCTGACCTCATATATTTAAAATTGGACATGCATGGTCCCAAACATGACATTGTTACTCATCAGATAATATTATTGGAAAACTACATAAGAACACTACTCTTCTACCTTACCTAAATACTTGTGCTGGATCAAGCTGATATATATAAATTCGGTTGAAATGAGTATAGTTCAATATTTCATTGGAGCTATTAAATATTACTTCGAGTTTGCAGTCTGAAAAGATAATTATTTTGAATTTACATTTTTTGTGCAGGATATAATATAATAAATGGTTCTGTGCATATCTTCATGTCTATCATCTCTGTTTACTATTCGATTACATATTTCGCATGATATAATAAAACGAGTGATTCTTTGCAAATCTTCATTTCTATCTTCTCTGTTCTTTATTTGAGTACATATTTCAAATGAATCATCTAATTTGATATTTTATTCTCAAAAGATGATGGGCATGGTGCACAATTTTTTTTACTGTCAGATAACCTCTATAAATTTATCGTCTCCATCCCTTCTATTGATGCAGGTATGCTGCATACAGTCCAGAATATTCTTATCATCAGGTCTTTAGTTTTGAAAAATTTGCTGCTTAGTACTTTAATGATGGTAAACTTGTATAAAGTCATTTTGACATATAGCAGTTCATTTATCTTTATAGGGTGTTTATAATCCTTATGGAAGTCAGCAATACCTTCACATGTATGGTGTACCTGGAACAGCCAACACAACTATGTATCCGTATAGCCAGTTGAGCCCAGGAAGTCATAGTTTTTCGGCATTGCCAGGATATGCAATGACTGGGCATCAGATCGTGCAGTTTGGTGGGCCCAGTGTCAATGCAGTGACAACTACATCTGTTCCAACTATTCCAACACCATTTCCTGGTAAATGTGTTTATTGCTGAACAAATTTTGTTTTCTTGTATATGAAAGACCATTGGAATTGTGTATCTGCATGAGCTTTCAAATGCCTACTCATGACGTTGGCATAACCTTGTATCTTTTCGTCTACAATGTTCTAACCTCTATAGCACATCATTTCTATTTTTATTCGATGATTTTGTTGGGAAGAGGATTATGTATGTCTTGGTGAAAAAGATTATATACATTTGTGGAGAATCAGGCTAGCTTCCTTGAAATCTGTACTATATTATCTTGTAAATCTCGTATTTGATTTTATATGTTTTACTGAAGATCTCTGGCTAATGTAATGTGTTGGTTGTATCAGGTGTCGCAGCACATATTCCACCGCAATCTCAGTTCATACTACCTGCTCATTCTCCTCAATTCATGCAGGGTAGCAGTTCTGACCCAAATTCTGGTTGAGGGTTTGATCTAGGTAAGTTTTCATGTCACTTTTCGTGTTCTTTTTCTTGCTCTTGCTACCACGTGATTTTCTTGGTAGATACTTTTGTTATGATTTTATGCCACCTTTTGCAGGTATCCTTAGACTGCAGCGGGACTAAGAACAGCAGTACTGCTACTTGAGTGGCAGGCTTCAAATCTAGCCTTGCAAATTATTCATTTTGCATTCTAGAGGTATTTTATATAATATTCAAATAATTGATTTTTGCCTGTTTTATTTCAATTAAATTCATCAACATATTTGAGACTGTCTGTTACATTTTGCTTTTTGAATTTAAACTAAATGCATGTTTGGTTAATCTAAAAAAAATTGCTTATAAGTTTATATATAAACAAGTTCTTATATTAATAATCTTCTTGTTTACCTATTTTGAAAGTAATACAATGCCGTGAAAATAAAATAACATTTTTCTACCTATCTCCTGTTTGGTAGGGATTAAAATCTAAATTTTAGTTTTAAGTCCAAGTCAACAATTAATTTTAATAATATATTTCGTGTGACACTCAACTTTTGAATCACGTATTTCATCAACTTTCATCAAAATCTTCTAAAAATCTCATATTAATCCCTGCCAAACAGGGGCTTATTAAGTCAGAAAAGTACCCTATCTAAACATATTTTGAAACAAAATTTACTTGAAAGTACTTTTAGAAGTACCTTAACATGTTTTGAAACAAAATTAGCTTGAAAGTGCTTTTAAGCTTAGCCAAACGTGCTCTTAAGTGTGCTTCAGATTATAGATCTCACTGGGGTCTCTTTTAGAGCCTATCATAGAATAATGGTACTCTGAGTTTGTGACCTAGTTAGTTAGCATTTTGTTATTTAATCCAATAACAAATATGCAATTGATTCTACATTAACAACAAATCAAGAAGTTAAGCCTTTATTGCAACCACCTTTTATTCGGCTGTACAAATTCTTTTTTTCACCACATCTTTTGTGTTACATGTACCACTCAATATTTTGGCCATTAAACTGTCTAGTGCTGAAGGGGTGAGGGGATTTTGACAATATTCTTTGATTGTTCACAAAAGATCTCTCCATATCGACTTTCTATATGTTCTGCACAACATTTTGGCCAATAAACTGTTTTATACAACCCTACGAAACCAGTTACTCTCATCTTCACTGATCATTCGATTTTTCATGCTTACATACTGGGGCATTTGAAAGAGAGAAAGGGGTTACATTATCCTTATATGAGTCTTAGTTTATATCAATTGAGATTGAGATGTGTCTTTGATAATGGAAGATGAAGAACTTTGAAGATTAACGTGCATTTGCTTGGCATTTCTTGTTAATCTGATGTCTGTAACTTGTGCAGGTATTACATTGTCATGCTCACCAGAGAAATCGATGTCTGAGAGAGGAGATGGAACGTCTGAATGGCACTTCCATCAACTCACCATCATGTATCTAAATTCTCATATTCTGCCGGTCTAATGGATGACCGGCAAAGAGTCGGAGACTAATGGTGGCCGGAATTGGTTTCTGGCTGCCATGTCTCCCATGTAAAAAGACCATGGTAGAATCAACATATGATTCTTTTAAGAGACCGATTCCCAGCATTTTGGGTGTGTAGATACTCTGTGGTCTGTGTGTTGCATCCTGCATTTTATTCGAAAAGTCGGGTCAGCATTTTGTGCATAACAGTTTTTTTAGGATTTTATTGGATTCTAATACTGCAATCTTGATTATTTTAGAGCTTTGAGTTAAAGATATGAAAGAAGCTCTAGGTTTATATATAGAAAGGACTCTTTCTTCTATTGTGCGAAATCTAGAATACATGGATTCCTTTGTGTTCAAATAAGTACGTACTTAAATAAAAATTAAACCCCTGTTTGCTGGAAATTAAAATCAGATTTTTAGTGAATTTTGATAAAAATTGATGAATATGTGGTTAAAATATTGTGGATTATTTGAAGTATGTAATTAAAATTAATTGTTGATTTTGATAAAAATTTAGATTTTAATTCCTATAAAATGAAAGGGCTAAATGGTAATTATGAATGTATGGTTAAACTATTTTCTAGTTTAACTAGTAAAATACCTCTTGATCTTAAATTATTAAAAGCATAAAAAGTAATATTTCAACAATTCATTTTTTATTGGAATATGTATTTATTCTCTCTTATATACTCCCTCTTCGTTTTATTTATATATGTCGTCTTAATTATAGTCATATTTTTTATTAAGAATGTTTGTTTTGTTTGTTTACCAATTTTTTTTTTACTTAATCTTGAAATTATACAAATATAAAAATACATATTTCTTGAAAATTAAATTATTAAATTTCTTAGATATTTTCGACAATAATTTATTACTAATTGTTGATAATTAAATAAGGGTAAATTAAGAAATTTTTTGGCAATTTTTTCTCAATAATATTAAATAAGATTTCTTAATCCGTGTGAAAAATAAAATCAGTGTATATAAATGGAACGGACGGAATAGAAATAATAGAATTATTACATAGTTTGATATAAAAATAAAATTATATAAGGAGTTTATGATTTTATCTCTATTTGCAATGGAACATATAATAATTCAATAAATATTAAATAAATTTACAAGAAACTTAAATTATTTAGTTATAAGGAGTTTATCTCTAGTCCGATAAAAAAAAATAGATAGGCAATTTTATTGCTGACGTAGTCATGGTCAAATTTATTTTTTAATTATATATTTTATTGAATTTACAACTTATTCTATAAATCAAATATGAGTTTATAATTTCAAAAACTATAAATTTTGTTTACGTTCCGGCTCGACTGGTTCCGTTTCTGCTGATCTCTAAACCGTCGGTCTACTGCTAACTCTGGGATATTTTAAATTTATTTTTCAGTTCTCCAATCGTAAATTATGGCTACTGATGCCAAGTCCCCTTCGACACCCACCCCTGAACCCTCCGCCGGAAACCTAATCACCGACGCCCCCACGCCCACGCCCACCATCACCATTGACCTTCCGCCACCTTCCGACTCCAAAGCCAACCCCGGCTCCGCTTCCGCCACTCCCACTCCCACTCCCACTCCCACTCCCACCACCGCTACCCCCACCTCCACCGCCGCGGCTACCGTCACCGTGCGCACTCATCCTGAACCACCCTCCTCTGATTCTGACATCATCCACATCCCCAGCTATTCTCGTATGCTTACGCGTCTATATTTTATTTGCTTTGTGGATAACTTAATCCTTTTTTTTTTTTTTTTGTTAATTATCTGATTTTCTCTATAGGGTGGTTTTCGTGGAACAGCGTCCACGAATGCGAGGTTAGATTTGTTCCGGAGTTCTTCGATGGAAGGTATCCCTCTAAGAACCCTAGGGTTTACAAGTATTACAGGAATGCCATCATTAGGCGATTTCGAGAAAACCCATCCAAGAAAATTACCTTCACTGAGGTCAGGAAGACCATTGTTGGTGACGTGGGGTCTATTCGGAGGATATTCGATTTCTTGGAAGCTTGGGGTTTGGTCAATTACACCGGTTCTTCAAAGCCACAGTTGAAGTGGGAAGAGAAGGAGAGCAAATCGGCAACAGCCACTTCGCAGGGTGGTGATGCCGCTGGTGGAAGCAGCACCAATGTTACGGTTGCCAAGTCAAGGCCCTGCAGTAACTGCAAGGGTATTTGCAGCTTTGCTTGCTTTGACTCTGATAAGGTACTTAGTGCATGTTTGGCACCCTGTTTGTGTTATATTGTGGATGGATATTCGGTGCTATTAATAAGATAGCTTTGTGTATTAGAAGGGAAATTCTTAAAATTTAGCTTCTACTAATAGTCATTGGTTATCCCTGATGCTTATTGTTCATGTAAAGTAACCGTATTTTATTTTAGTAATTAAACTTTAAGTTCTTGAATACTGTATTTATATATTTTGCAATATATCATTTTAATGCTTCTTTGTATCTCTAGAAGTTCTTTGCTTTACTTGGTAGTCATTATCACGTTAATATATTAATTTGAGGGCTCAAAATTGTGGTTTAACTGCTGAATTTTACATTACTGTTTTTATCTTTGTGCAGCATGACATGACACTTTGTGCAAGATGCTATGTGCGGGGTAATTATAGAGATTCTTCAGAGTTTAAGAGGGTCGAGATCAGTGAAGAGGCAAAGACAGGTTGAACAGATGAAGAGACTTTGCAATTTTTCGAAGCTATTATGCTCTATGGTGATGACTGGAAGAAAGTCGCGGAGCATGTTGGTGGTAGAAGTGAGAGGGCATGTGTAACTCACTTTGTAAATTTGCCATTTGACGAACAGTTTGATGGGCCTCCAGAATCTGCCGAGATGGATACTGCCTTAAGTTCACAAAATCTTTCGAGACCAACAAAAAGGACGTGTCTCACACCCCTATCTGATTTTAGTAACCCAATTATGGCTCAGGTGACGACACCCTTTTTTTGGTTCAAAGACTAATCGAATTATTAGAATTTTAGATTTGTTATGGTTAAAATGAATGCGACACAAGGTTTATTATCTTTGTCTCCGGGACCTCCCTCAGGCACCCCGAGTTTAGCAAGGTATTAGGGGTGTTCGACTGTCCTAAAAGTAGGTACTCATGGAGATAATATGGTCTCTGGGTAACTTAATGCTAAAGGTGCATTTTGAGTTATATAGCAATTTCGATGTAATAGGTTACTGTCTTATCTATGATATATTATTATTTGTTTATTTCTAAAGTAGTTAAGTGAAGGATGTATTTTTCCTATTATTATTATTATTTATTTATTTCTAAAGTAGTTAAGTGAAGGATGTATTTTTCCTATTATTATTATTTATTTATTTCTAAAGTAGTTAAGTGAAGGATGTATGTTTCCTATATTCCTTGTTCGAGCACACCGTATGTTGGGCTTGAGTCAGTCAATTAAAGGTCATTATATCTGTTTTGATCATCAACATTTGATCTTAGCAACTTTTTTCTTCCCATCATTGATAGTTTTGCCCTTTTTTTTATGTTTATGACATTTCATCAGGCTGCTTTTCTCTCCACTTTGGTTGGAGTAGATGTTGCAGAAGTGGCAGCACGTTCTGCTTTAGCTGCTCTGTCTGCTCTTGAGGACGTAAAACTTAAAGAGAGTTTGAAAATTTCCTCTGGTGCTTTGCAAGGTATGAACTATCCATTGGGATTTATGGATTAGACAGGAAATCTAATACTTTTATATTCAAGTCCTTGAGCTCCATTGAAATTTGCATCAGTTGATTTTCTTTAAGGTTGATTTTCTTTAAGATTTCAACAGATGAGCTAATAGCATTATTTTACATATTTCAAAATGAGGGGAAAGAAAAGGACAAGTGGATTACTAATCTATTGAACCCCCTAACATATCTATTCTGTTGGATCAGGCATTGAATTAAAATTGTCTGAATTGGTAGTGTCTTTTTACATGTTAATAGCCCCTCTTCTTGGAAACTTCGTGTTGGCCCTTTTGTAATTTCATGAATGAAAAGATCCTTTTTGTTAAAGCTACTATCTAGGCAAGAGCGGGAAATATAACAATTGTGACCAAGGCACGCACTATGCATGTGCTGCTAAGAGTAAGTGTTATTAGATGAAAAAAAATTATTATGAAATTTCTAAATAATGAAAATGAGTCATTTTTGCGACATGACTGATCAAAATGAAAGGCTTATTTCCTATGATAATAATATTATGTAAAGATGTCAATCAATGAACTGACTTATGCTAAAAATTAACGCACTGAGACCTTTTATGATTCAATTTTCACAATCATCTCTGAAGTTCTAAAAGAAAGGAAAAACAAAATAGGTTCTCCACATATTACTATATCTTAAACGTGTTGTTGAGTCTCAGAGCCAGAGGGATTATTTGTGGGGTGAATAGATTATCACAGATTATGAAAAACTATTAAGTGCACCTTAAAAATCATGATAATTTTGGACTGTGCAACATTTTAACTTAAGTACACAAACAAAGCTGAAATATACTATAAATGTGAAATAGGAATTAAATGATTTCATATAGAGATGCTTTTGATCAGATTGATACAAGTTTTTATTTACTTATTTATAATAAAAGCCTTTTGTTCACGTTCTCAAAATATGTTAGAATGCTTAACAATTTAAAACAAAAGCGCATAGATTATATGACACTTGTAAAGACAGTTTAAAAAGGTTTTCCAATTAAGGTTCAGGTGTTAACTGATATCACTTTTCAAGATATGTAAGTGTGCTTCAAGGGAGTTCCAACATAATATCCTCGTGAAGGTTTCATAGGATATGTTTCTACAGGCATTAATTAATTAATTAATTATTTATTTTTTGGTCAAAAGGACATGAAATTATCTCAAGGTTATAGATGTTGTCAAATTATGATTATCGACATGAACATGAACGTCTGACAAGCACTTTTTCAAAAACGTATTGACTGGATACGTCATCAATACGTTGATTAAATTCTTTAAAATAGTGTCATTTGTATAGTATAAATGTAGTTTTATATTTGTTATTAATTTTTATTATTGAAATATTTTAAGTATGAGTACTTATTTGTTATTTAATAATAAATCTGAGTTAAAAGAATATAGCCCCTGTTTCGGCTCCATTAAAATCAAATTTTGGAAAAATATATTTTGAAATAGTGATTTTTTAAGAACATTTGGTTAAAAAATAAGGAGAAATTTTGGATTTAATTATAATATTATTTTATTGAAGAATGTGTGACTGAAAATAAGTGAGAAAAAAATGCATTTTTGAAATAATGGAGCCCAAACAAGGGCATAATATTTATGATAAAGAAAGAAAAATTACCATGTAGAGTGGTTCAAGTAATATCGATATTTGACACGTGTCGGGTACAATAACCATTCTAGTTGAAGCGTCTGTACAACACAATCGTCAAATAATGATAAAACAACTTGGACTATTGAGATTGAGGCTTTTTCGTCCATGGTTTTTCAATTTTTAAGGTTTCAAAACTTATTTTAGTTTGAAGTAGAATAGGTGTGTAGAATTGTTCAAGGTAGTAGTCATGAGGAACATATAGTTGATTTTATTTTTTATTATTTTTTTCGTTTTAATATAGAGAAACACAACCTATTTGACAATAAGTTCAAATGCAATTGGTGCGAAGAGTCTGCTGGCTGATTTTTAATTTGTGCTTAATTACCTTTTAGAATATTTAATACATCGAAACTTAAGCCACTTAGGATATGATTTGGCATTAAGTACATCTCGATTCAATTGAAAAGCTTATCCAAGTTTCTGGGGAACCTGCTTTCGATGCCTGGAAGAGTGTTGCTGTAGTGTTGGACAACTGTAATGTGGTTCTGGATGTGCAAGTCATGGTAGATTCACTTTTGGGTTCGACATCTTCTAAGTGGTTATATCCTCACGTTCAAGCTCTTAGCAGTATCTTGATTTGTTATCTCCTAGTCGATTTGATTTGTGGACGACGATTGATTTGCAGCGGCGATGGATGGTGCGAGTGGAGATTTGTTTTGGTGGAGGGAACGGGCTGGGGGTGATGCTTGCGGATTGCTGTGGATTGACGGTGAGACCAGAGCAGTTGGTGACCGAAGCAAAGTTGGGCTGTGATTGTTGTGTGATGGTTGATATGAATGCGTTCGGAAGCGGAGGAGGACGAAGGTGGTGTTACAAGGTACCGCACGTTTGGCTTTTGATTTCAGTGGCGGGGGTGACTAACTGAAAGCAGGACGGTGTAGGGATTAGGATGATGTGGTGGTGGTGGATGTGTGGTCGTTGGCAGTGATTATGGCTTGGCGGTGGCATTTCTCAGTATGGGTGGCGGTCGACGATGTGGCCGCGGCAGGCGACTGCTTTGAGGAAGGTTGGGGGGGAAGAAGAAGAGGGGATTGGACCGGGTAATGAACTAGTGGATTATGGATATGGGCTTGGGATTATTGTGGATCAGATGGAACTGGGTTGGGCCTGTGATGGGTTGGATATGTGGTGCATGGGTTTGGGTGTTTAGGTTTAGAAGATGGATAATTTGGTTAATGGGTTGGATAAATGAGGGATATAGTGTTGGTCTGGATTTTGTGGTTATTGTATTGGGCTTAAACTGATTGATGTGGGCTAAGTTTGTGTTGATGGGTAATATGGGCCAATTTTGGAGTTTATGGCCGGATCAGTATCTGTTTGGGTTAGAAGTAGTTAAGCGGGTTTGGTATTGGGTGTGGATAATGTATATGGATTGTTCTTGTTGAAGAACAGCAACGAACTCAAATGGATTATTGAACAGCAGCAGATGCATATAACGACTTTTTTATTGTTTTTTTCTCAATGAAACTAAGAACAACAACTATACTAATGAACAAACTGCTGCATTTTTTTTTTTTCCGATTATTTTCTTTTTCTTTTTGAAACTAACATAGACACTAAAAATTGTGTGCTTTATTGCTGCCAAGCTGAATTCTTCTTGTATGTGCTGCTCAAAGGTTCAAGGTTGTGTATGAAGTTGGTTATAAGGTTTGGATGGATGGTGGTAGGCGGCGGTGTTTATATGATTGGATGGAAACAATTGGTGATTTATGGATTGATAAGGTGTAGGCCAAAAGAGACAAATTCCTCTGATACCAAATTGACGTAGGATATAATAGAATAATTATAAGAGAAGGAAAGGGAAGAGAAGAAGAGAAAGGAGGGGGAAGAGAGAGAGATTTTGGGGGAGATTGTCAAAATTATTTCATTATCAAAGTTGTTTTTATTACAAAGTATAAGACCCCTTTATATAGAATTTCAAAGATTTTATTCTAAGTAAGAAATATTTAATAAAAGCTATTTAATCAATATCTAGTAATGTTTTCTAAAGTGCGCATCAAAATTGTAAACTGCTTCAATAATATTATAATATTTAATAACTAACTGAGGCATACCCCCCAGGGCTCTCATATATATGCTCCTAAGTTTTGCCAGCTTAGGGTACCCTTTGTGAAGGTTTACGTCTTGCCTACCTGATGGCGCTTAGTTGTACACTCCTTAGTTTTGCCTTTTTTGGATTTCCTTTTAATAATCCTCCACATTTTGGGCTGTTATTTTTTCTCCCCTTAATAGGGATGTTATAAGGATTTTTGGGGGATTTGAAACAAAGCTCAACCCTGAGAACTAAGAAGAAAAAGAATTGGAGATCAGAGAACAGAAATGAAGAGCCCACACGTCCTAATCTATTTTATTTTCTAGTTGCAAATCAGACTTTTAAAACTTTATTGAAATGTTCTATTATGGATTTTTTATAAAATATTTTATAATATATTACTGTAATTTTTTTTTAAAATTTTTTTTATTGCTTTGAATCAGGCTTATGCCTTGCTTCATTGAAGTGGATGCCTTGATATTGGCCTTTTTTAAATCATTGGCCACAAGGCCCATAACCACTCAAGTCATTCTACCCTTAATTATCTTATTTGTTTTCATCTTGGCCTGTTAGTTTATATTTACATTTTATTTTATCTTTGCTGGCATAGCCACATCCCTGTCATGACATCCTCATTCCTGCTGTACTCATCTTATTTGTGTTTTGTCCATTAACAACTTAAAAATTTGGTAAGCTGCCATTGTTTGGTGATCAAAGAATCATGGTTGAAATGGGAAGCCGGGATCTGGTGATCAACCCCTGTCATTTGATTTGTGTTTCTAAATTTACCCATACACGGCTTTAAGTTGGTGAGAATGGAGTAAATGAGAGACGAAGTTCGACCAATTAGAACCCCTCTCCCAAAGTCTCTCTCTCTCTAAATAGTAATAATAAATAAAAAGAAGATAAATGCTGGCCAGTCTGACCTTCACTTCCAATGCAGAATCTGATAATGCATCTAACGGTGAAGACCTAAATTCAATGGAAGGTCGAGAACGACTTCGTTCTAACGTGCTTGAGAAGGAAGATGAGAAGCTGGAGAAGGCAGTATCT
Organism: Fraxinus quadrangulata; assembly: GCA_903798255.1. Lineage (NCBI taxonomy): Eukaryota > Viridiplantae > Streptophyta > Magnoliopsida > Lamiales > Oleaceae > Fraxinus > Fraxinus quadrangulata. Next base: position 85,831 of record CAIGRB010154556.1, on the reverse strand, counting down.
GGCATTACTGTTCAGGTACACCCCACTCCAAATGTTATAGGTTTGTGCTGTTTTGAAATAATTCCTTGCATTTTTCTCACTATTTAGGTGGTTTCTTGGCAATTTTAATTTCGCGGACAGAAGAGTTTGAAGACAAGATTGTTCAGTTTGAGGAATTTGATTTGCAAATGGAGAGGGAACTGCAAAAGTTACAGTAGTTGCAGTACCTGCTTTTTGTTGATCAATTCACCCTTTCATTTCTTTAAACACCTGCCCCACCAAAATCCGAGTTCTGCTATAGGTACTTCCTGTACCTATACAGGATAGACACATCAGGGTGGTTGGGTGGGTGGGTAGAAAAATCAATTTTATACTCACCCCATGTGAGTAAAATTCAAGTTTCTGTTGAAAATTCTGTAGAAATTTTCTGTACTCACGTCATTTTTCCCAAAATCCGGCGAAAGTGTAGTAGAGGGTGTCAAAGCAGATTGATATTCAACTGCTCGATTTCCCCCCTCAAGTGTTCATCAGAGAAGCTCCTGTGTCTTTCCAAACCTCGATCAAAATGTATTTTTATTTGAAATACACAAATTACTTAACGTGCATTCTATTTCAATATATATAAAAAAATACATTTTATTGTTATTGTTATTATTATTATTATTATTTTGGAAATTGATGTTCGAACTACAAGTTAATGAGAAAATGAGCCCCTATTTGATGGGGATTAAAATATGACCATGCTATGTGTGCATAAATGTATACACTTATGTAAATATAGATTAATTTATTAAAATAATATTTTGATAATATGAAATATTTGAAAAATTGTGGGTTTCATTAAGATATGTAGTTAAAATTAATTGTTAATCTTGATTTAATTTAAAATTTTAATTTTAAATTATATCAAAGAGAGGAGTGTTGACCTCATTAAAATTAGGAAAGAGAAATCTTCTTGAAATACTTGACGTTTTTTATTTTCTCCATCAAGCCAGTTTGACGGAATTCATGTTGGCTTGTGGATATTGATTCTTTTAAACATCATCTATATTCACGTATTTTTAAGCAATCTATTTGTTACAATTAAGATGTTATTAGAATTCACAATGGATTTTTTAAAATAAAGAAAGTAAAATAAAATCAATGTCATGAAAACTCCCATCGAGTGTTGAGCCAAAACTTGACATCAAAGTATTTTGGTCAATTTTAAGAAGAAAATTTTAATTGCAGTTATTTTTTATATTACTGTTACCCCCGAGTTTCTAAACAATCATGATTAATTCTCGAGTTTGTTAAAATCGATAATTTAACAACAGGATTGTACCGAATAAAAGACCAAGAGCGTACTCAAGAACGATGATTACATATTTTGAATAATTTTTTTTATTCATCGTATCTAATAGTTTACGAGAAATTAAAAGGACACCTATAAGATTAAAAAAATGTATTGATGAGGTGACTCATATATGATAAATATGTATTTGCCAACTTATCCAATGCTGATTTGTGAGTTGGATTCAATTAAGTAATTATATTAATTTTATACTAATTACCATTTACCTAATCTGCAATAGTAGAATCTGAATTGGATTATCCTTTATACTTAAACATTTATTAAGCCTAATACATTATAATTAAACACTAATTATGATTATAATACTTTTATTTAGAAATTGACTTCTTATCTAAATTCACGCGCTTAACTATGGAACCACAGCCACTCGCTATATTATTTGCTCTGATACAAAGCTACTACAAATTAATGGCGCGTCGGGATGTTACAGCGAGTACTAAAATGAAATGTAGGAGAGAAAAGTAATGATGAATTTGAAGAATAAATCGATAAATTTATACGATATTTTTTTAATTAATTATTTTTTTATTTTTGGTGAAATTCTTCGTACAGAAGAAGTTAAAAGTGGGAAAATAATTACTGAAAATGCCACTCCCTTCCCTAAATATATATTAATTAACGATCCCAATTATTTTACAGAAAGCCTTACTCTCAAAACCCTAAAAAAATTCGGTTGCTTATCTCTTTCGATCTCAGTAATTCTCCGCTGCTTCAAAGAATTTTTCCAATTTATTTTGAGATTTTTTTTATTTTTCCTCTTTTTTCTGCTATTTTCTTAATTTTCTTTTCAATTTTAGGGTAATTTTGTTATTCTTAAATTTGTGAAAATCAAAAATTTCAAAAATTGATTTTCCTGTTTAAAGGTGATTTCGAGCTTTTTCTTTGCTATTTTCTTTCAAAATTTTGAAAAATTCAGCTCAATTTTGAATGTTTACTGGCAAAAGGCTTGCTGATAGCGTTCAAACTTATTTGAATTCTGACTAGTTTTTGCTAAATTTCCCTTGAATTTTTCTTCTAAGTGTGCGTACGTTTTTATGTTTCAGTGCGGTCATGAGTGACAGTAGAATTTAAAAACTTTCAAAATGTGAATGGGTTTAGTTCTTCAGCAGAAGATCTCATTTTGTTCTGTGGTTTTTCTGTCAGGTAATTTTCAAAAAATTTCAAGTTAATTCCAGAAGCCCGGCAAGAAAATGTCGGGGACTGAAGCCACAACTTTGATGACGAGTCGGGAACCATTCACCATTGCACCCTCTTCCTCCGCCGTTCATAATTCTCCGGCACCGGCGGTATCGCAGGCGCAGTTGGATCAGTCTATGCGCCTGGCCTACAGCACCGATGGCAGTGCCACCTTGTACAGGCCCGTAGGATCATCCCCGCAGCCGTACAATCCCGTCCCTGCTGGCGTCGCCACGGTAAAAAATGTGACGAACTTGAACTCCGGCGAGCAGAAGCGGAAGAGGGGGCGGCCGAGAAAGTACGGCCCCGATGGTAGCATGGCAATGGGTATGACGTCTGCTCAGAGGCCTGTCGGCGTCTCTCCAACTCCGCCGACCAGTGGAACTTTCTCACAATCTATGGCTAGTCCATCGTCTATCGCAACTCCTCCGCAGCCGCAGCCACCTCTAGGCGGATCGGCCTCGCCATCTTCCAAGAAGGGCAGAGGCAGACCTCGTGGTTCAAGCAATAAGCAACAAAAGGAAACTATGGGTAATGACCCTTTGTTCCTCCAGATGTATATGTATAGCTAAATGTACTAGATTTGGGTTTGAATTAAATTAATTGATGAATCCTTGATTGAAAAATCAAATCTTTGTCATGGATAACTTTGTTTTCTACAAGATATTTGACAAAATAAGTAATTTAAAAAGTAAATTTGACAAAATAAGTAGAACCAAACGTTTTTCTTTTGTTTATTGGATTTCTATTCTTTCTTTGTTTAATGCTAGTTGTATAGGAAACAAACTATTGAATAGGTTTTGGTGGTGGTTTCTGAAGCTATAAAATAGTAATATAGAAAATGGGTTACGTTATATTCATGGGTAAATGAAATCAGCTTGTGGTATGGGTGTCTGCTGGAACTTTGGGTCTCCATAATTTTATAGAAGAGAAGATTACAAGTATGCCCCTCTGTTGTGTGTTTCAGATGCCCATGAAGAAGCTATACTGGTGAATTTTAACATGACTTGTGCCATATTCTTTTCTTTTCATCTCATTCATTTTTATTTTTAGTATTCTTTTAATTTTCTTTTGTTTTATTCACACTTGTATGATACTTTATTTCCTCATTTTTTTCATGCAATTGATAAAATCTCTAACTGTATTGTAATTTTGAACCATAATCATTGACTTACACTGTTGATTTAAGGAATCTAATGATTGACTGAATCATATAATTCTGAAATAGAGCTTTTTTCTTTTCAGGATCAACTGGTGTTGGATTTACTCCGCATGTTATCAACGTGAAGGCAGGAGAGGTTGACATTTTACCTTTTTGGTTCTTATTTGTTAAGTCAGTGGAACGAACATTTATTACTTTTGTTGAAGGAATATTCTGTCTATTTTGATTTCTAGGAAACTGGTACAGGTAATTACTAATTAGAATCGCCAAGAGCCCTGTTTTATTTTCATCATAAATGTTCTTTCAAGTTTGTCATAAAGTTAAAAGTGCAAAAACTATTATTTAGCTTATCTTAAAAATTATACTGCGCAGTGAATGCAGCTGATACTGTAATAACTCCCACCAAATGCTATGAATGTCTCTGTTTAGTAACTGTATGTAATTTCCACTAAGAACCAAATAATTCTTTACCTACTTCAATAGTTACTCTAGATGAGAAATACATAACGTTAAATTCCTTATGGTTGTATACTCCTAGAGCAGAAGAAAAGTGGCTTTTTGTTATTTTACTTTTATGGTCTGTAATATACTTCATCATGAAAAAGATGTTTAATTGCTTGAAAGATGCAGCAGAAGGTACAAACTTAGGTTTGAGCGGAATTGCAGATAACTAAAGCATTATGTTATAATAATTTTTTTGTTGCTTGGTTAATAATACTATGTTATTTTGTGTTGACTAATTTTTACAATTTTCTGTTTTATTTTAAAAGTTGAGCTAATTTATTGAGTCAACATGGTAGGATTGCATTGACACTTAGAATACGCGATTATTGACCAATATTTGGTAATTTTATGAAGTAGATAACATCTAATATGTGGCAAAATATTGAAGTCATGGATTAATTAGTTAGACATATATATTGTCTTTGGTTCACAAAACTCTGCCATATTGGCAAAAAGTTGGTTATTTTCTACGTAACATATATTGGTATTATGGTTGTGTGGTGAACAAAATATTCATTATTCCTAGTCCTCTTCTTTAGTAAATTCTCTCAAATCAGAATGTATTTTTTCAACTAATTGCAGTGGATGCTTTGTACCATTTCAGTGTTTGATGGTTCTCTATATTGTTACTAATTGTTACTAACTGATTTTTCAGGACGTGTCTTTGAAAATAATGGCATTTTCTCAAAATGGTCCAAGGGCCGTTTGTGTCCTATCTGCAAATGGTGCTATATCAAATGTGACACTCAGCCAAGCTGCAACATCTGGCGGAACTGCAACTTATGAGGTGTTTATTTTTTATTATTTTTATTTTTTGCAGCTATTTATTTGTTTTATTCCAGATCCGTTTACATTTAATAATAATGATGAAATCTGATCTCTTGAGTTGTTAACAAATTCAAAAATTTGTTGAAATTATGTGATGATTGCATGGTGTTTATGGTCAATTATTCTTTTTAGAGATGCTGTTAATTTATCTTTGCACCTGCATCTTGAGCGGTTAACACTAGTGTCTGAATCATGTGATGTTTTACTTTGAACTACCTAATCTGGATTAGGCTACCAGAAATTTAGTAATCTGTTATTTAAGCTTTATGTTTATATTTATAATCGACTAAAATGGCCATAATTTCCCAGGAACATTCCAGATGGAATAGTTAGGTTATCACATCTATTTGTGAATTCCTTATTGTTTTTCCTTATGTAGGGGCGGTTTGAGATTTTGTCCCTTTCTGGCTCATTTATGCTATCAGAAGTTGGCGGCCAGAGAAGCAGAAATGGTGGATTAAGCATCACATTAGCTGGTCCTGATGGAAGGGTTCTAGGCGGTTGTGTGGCTGGTTTACTAATTGCTGCTTCCCCTGTACAGGTTTGTTTGCTGTTATTTTGACTCTTTTACTGCATATATGCATTCATGTTAAATCTATAGTCCATACTGCAACATCTTGAAACACTTCTAGTACTTATGTGAAAGGAGTATTAATTTGCATATTTTTCTCTTAAATTCTGTTTGTGGTACTAGCATTGAATTGGCAGTTGGATTTTTTTGGATATATATTTAATGTTGATTCACTAGAATTGGTTAATATGCATACACACTCTTAATTGCAGCTGTGGGGTCAGATCCTGTCATTTACTCGTCTTGAGTTGATTAATTTGCTTTGATTCTCTTAACTTCTGTTTGTGTTACTAGCATTGAATTGGCACTTGAATTTTTCAATAAAGACAATAACAAAAATATCTCAATCAGGATAAGAATAGAAAATTCCTCCATATCGAAAACACAGAACATTTGAACTGAGCACGCTAGGGTCCATTGATCGCGCTCCTTGAAAGGACTTCATGATGTTATTGCTAAGAGCATCTCCAATGGTGATGGGTGTATATTGGTATCTTCTGAATTACTTTTGCGTCCTCATTTATACCCGTGCGGATCTAAATTCAAATTTTGCTCTAATGGGTACATCTAAATCTATTTTTTTTTTTACCTCTTTTGGATATAGAAATTACATCTTTTTTTACATTTCTTTATCGGAAAATGTAATTTGCATTTCCTTTGCATCTATCCGTTGGAAAGGTTTCCAACCAGTTTGGAGATCTAAATCACAACTTAGATATATTTTACATAACGGAGATGCTTCAAGTGCTTTGTAATCAATGTTTTTTTGGCATTACTAAAAGTAAATCCTCTCACTTGGCAGGTAATTGTTGGCAGTTTTATAGCAGATGGTCGCAAGGAATTGAAACCAGCAAATCATATGGAGCCTTCATCGGCTCCACCAAATATCAACCGGGGTGGTGCAATTGGTGCCAGCAGCTCACCATCTCACGGGACTCTGAGCGAATCCTCTGGTGGGCCTGCTAGTCCACTCAATCAGAGCACAGGACCTTTCAGTAACAATAACGTTCAAGGCATGCCATGGAAATGATCATCTGCACGATGCTAATCGTGTATGTGTAGACAGCGTGTAATGTAAGAACTTTGTTATTCTGTCATCATAATAAGGACAGCATGCTGCTTTCCACCTTGACTCTGATATTCTGGGATGCGTCTGAGTAGAGTTAATTGCTTGGTCATCTGGAACTTTAGTTTGTGCTTTGGCTGTTGTAGTATTATCAGTAGTAGCAGTAGTAGTTGCCTATCAAATTACTGGTAGTGAGTCGTCAATTTTCTCTGTTTTTCTCAGCTATCGTCGTGCTTTCTTCATTTGTAATTTATGCCGGCCGGCTTTGGTTACTTATCTCACAATTTATCCTGTTATTAACAAATTCAGAGAGGAGCCGGCTATCTGAATGTTGGATGATGAAGCAGTTAAAATTTACTTATTAGTTATTACTTATAAGTAACTTAAGAGGAAAAGCTTACTAAGACAAATGTGTGCTCTGTGAGAAACAAAAGAATTTGGCAAGAAATACTTTAGCTCGTAATAAAGGAGAATAAAAATAATATTTTTAGTATGCTGTCTATCAATCTCCCCAATATTATCATCAAATTGTGGAAAACAAAGTTTTGAATAGTATTTTTTTTTTGGAGAGTGCGTGGTTAAAAAGTAGGAAAGATTTTAGATTTACGTGTAAAATGTTTTATTCCGTGAATGTGGAATTAAAAATGAGTGTAGAAAAAAATTATTTTTTCAATGACATTAAATAAAACTTTTTTGACAAAAGTTATTAAATAATTGTTGATAATTAAATAAGGAAAACTAAATTTATTTTTAGACAAAAGTTATTTTTTCAATGATATTATACCCTTGTTTGAACCACATTAAAAATTTCATTTTCATTTTTCTATTTATTTTCAATTACATTCTTCAATAAAATAAAATTTTTTTTCTTATCAATAATTTTTTCCTCTTTTTTAATCACATATTTTTTATCAATCTACTTGTTTCATGCGGATTGTCGCTAACAATTAAAAATATTCAGACGATTGTGTAAGGAACAAACCTTTTGAGACAGTTCCAAAAATGAGTGTCTTCTTTGGTAAATATTTACAATTCGGAAATGAAACAGAATGCCTCCAAGGGGCGCAAGCACACGAGTACTGAAAGAAGAATTTTAAAGTTAAACTAAGAAATTGAAATTACATATTCTTTGTTGAGAGTGTTTGATTCGGGGGGTTTTCTTCTATGTCTTCTATTCCTTTTATACTCCTTTGATAGTTTCTTTGTGAAGAACTGCTTGGCAACTGCTTGATGTTCTATAACTACCCACTTTTTTTCGCCAAATTGGTCTACTCGAATAGTAAACTGCCATAGTAAATTGACTCTTGTTTAGCCGATATATATACTTTCATTAGCCGTCCTTGAATTGGTGACACCAACACAGGTGGTCTTGATAAATACGTCTTTAGGCTTTCAACAGCCTTTTGATACTCTTTTTTCCAGACGAATTCGTCTTGATTTTTCAGCTTTAAAACAGGCAAAAAAGCTTTTGTTCGCCCTGCACAGTTAGAAATAAAGCGTCTTAAAAAATTTACTTGACCTAGAAATCTTTGCAACTCTTTTTTATTACTAGGTGGTTTTGCCTCTAAAATGACTTTCGCTTTATTTTTATTAAGTTCAATCCCCCTCTTGTGCGCTAAAAAACCAAAGAAATTTTCTGCATTAACACCAAATGCACATTTTAAAGGATTCAACTTTAGTTTATATTGCCTCATTCATTCAAATGAACATCTCAATTATTCAAAATGGTCTTTTCCTTTAATGGATTTGACCACTATATCATTTACATACACTTCAACGAAATTGCCTATTATGTCATGAAAAATCAAGTTCATCGCTCTTTGATAAGTCGCCCCTGCATTTTTCAGGCCGA
>CAIGRB010154556.1:42165-65752 GCA_903798255.1 Fraxinus quadrangulata | reverse complement strand
AAAGGAGGAAAAGTGAACTCCTGTCTAGCGTTTTTAAAATGTTTCACCTTCTTTAAAATTCTTTAGACTTTGTTTTAATAATTGTTTCTCTTGCAATTAGATTGAAGTATATCGCGGTAGGATTTAAAAATTGGAATATTATTTACATTACATTAAGTTCGTAGGTAGGCTTGCATAGTCATGCCAATACCAGAGTCTTACTAAATAAAACACGTCCATATTTCTCAATCATTCTCCTCTCAAATCGTTGATTACGTTTATTTTAGCAGGTCAATTTAGCTGTGAGGTTGAACGGGATGGAAAAGTTACCATCAAAGGCGTGACATCAACTGGTGTGAAAACTGTATCAAAATATTCTCGAGTTTTTGAAATGAAATTTCAGCAACAATGTCCACCTGGAAACTTCATGCTTTGCTTCAGTCTACCGGGCCCTGTTGATCCTAGGTTGTTTTCACCATATTTCAGATCTGATGGCATCTTTGAAGGCATTGTTGCAAAATATGAGTAGTTAGTTGTGTTTTGATCTACATAATCGATCCCAACCTGATGAAAAATGGTCAGAAAACTCGTTTTAACTAGTCCTTTCTTTTTTTCCTCATTTTGTAACAATGTTAGCTTGGGTCCTTCCACTTCTCAAGATGAGGTGGGCTTTACAATGAACGAGGTTTTAGTTTTTATTTTTATATTTTTGTTAATATTACGAAATTCAATCTAGTCTATCTTGGTGAACTTGTCGCGGTTAATAAGCCACGTTCTCTTTTGTTAGATCATATTGCTATTTGATTTCTAATATTTGCTTAGACGGTAGTATTATAGTGTTCATAAGCTACACTCTATGGATTTGCCTTCACCCATGGCATAGCTTTGTGATTTGACTGCACAATTGAAACTAAACAATATATACTTTCACGTGTAATATGCTAGATTGGATAAGAAAACAAGAAATTTTATTGGGACATTACTGTAATGTCCCAATAAAATTTCTTGGTAATGTCCCAATAAAATTTGAATACTTGGTAATGTCCCATTAGAGGTTTCTTGAATTCCCCATTGGTGACGTGCTCCTATTCTGGTTAATTGACTAATTGCTTTCATGTAGAATTTGAATTTTGTTGGAAATGAGTATTATTGAGCACCTTTGAGCTCAAAATTAAGCATATTCATGTTCTACTTCATAAGTAACATGATATATTTACTTGTCAAATATTTTATTAAATATTGAATGAAATATATGGATCCAATGTCATCCATTTTAAACTTAAATCAACGTTGTAAACTTTGTCCCACAAAAATATTAGTAGGAAAAGATATGATATATAAAACTCAAGTATTGGACGAAATCAACCATTACCAACTGCAAATATTTACACTCCATATTTATCTTTGATATGTATTCTATTTAGTATCAATAATATCAATTTGCATCCTTGATTTAAGGACTTATTAAAAGCTCCTCCTATATCTATAATCCGATTCACCAGTAATGAAAAATATGAGTTTTACCATATATCTCTTACATTTTGTAATCAAGTTTAGCCTTTAAGTTTGAGACTTCAAGGGCACCCAAATTTGTGGAATGGGTGAGGATCAAGATTCTTGTGGGTTCGAACCACGAGATACCGTGCCCGACACTTTGAAGAAAATTTATTTAAATTTGGGTACTTGATGAAATAATTTTTATGAGTTTAAAAATTCAAGCCATTGGTTTTTTTTTTCGTGGGATTTTTCTTGGCAGATTCGACTTCTATTTTCTGTCTAAACAGATGTCTGTTTTTGTTTGAACATTCACCATTGTTTGTAAAATGGTATTTATGCTGTTCGAATGGCTACGAATACTCTATAAATTGATTGCCTTTCTGCCGAATAATACAAACCAGTCAACGGAATAAAACTATAGCTTTGAATTTCCTGTCTCTAAATTTTGCTTCTGCCTTTCAAGTACAAATACAAAAATTGAGCTTGCTGAAACTCTTACATATTGCTGTATTGCTTCCATAAGATACGAAAATCCATTTTATCATGGAAGACGATTGCTAACTACCTTAAAGCACCATAGAACGAAGCAATTTTGCCTGAATGACACATCGTGAAGTCCGTGAGCTGCGATCATCCTTTCTGCTCAGGTTTTCCATCTTGTCTGTTCATTCTGTTTCTATTTCTTTCCTGTTCCTGATTCTTTCAAGCAGAATAAGTCAGATTGTTAAAAAAGGAGAAACCAATACAGTAGGAACAATAAATTTTTCAACATTCAAACCAAGTCCTCTCTCTCTCTCTCTCTCTCTCTCGTGATGATACCAGTGCTCTTTCCTAATTTGTTATGGTCAAGATTTGGTTTTTACCTCATCTCCTTTCTCCAAGGTAGAGGAAGATAACGTGAAACTGAGTCTAGAAAACACCGTTTTGACGATCCTTGAGCAAGCTTCTGCGACATCTTAGTTCTCCGACCGGATACTTCGGCATGAAATCATCTGAGGTTGTGCATGGACAGATGACATTTTGGCACAAACTAGTAAAAATTTCATACACAAAAGGGAAAGGAAACATTTGCTTTTGGGGGATCTCTTCTAATCATGATATTGCAGCGGGGATGAGGATTCATAGATAAACATGTGGTCATGAGAATATAAGTTAACAAGTGAAAATCAGATTGATGGGAGATAAAAGAAGAGTAGGACAACGTGAATGGTTGGAACAATATCTTCTTTAGAGTCTTATAAAGCACTCTCATTCATAAGAGTAACACATTCTCAATAGAAAACAATTTGTAAGAGAGAGGACCTGACCAAAACTATAATGTCTACTGACACAGGGTTCAACCAAAAAATGAGCACAGCCTGTGTGGGAACTGAGGTTCTGCATCTTAATCAGCCCAAGAAATGCACACAATTTGCACATATTTACCCCCGTTTGATCCCCATTTTTGTCCCCATAATGATTTTCACATCAAATCAAGTGGGACCGCCTACATGTGACCCCCTTTCATTCATTTTTCAATTCCCACCAATTTACATTTTTGTCATTTTGTCCTCATTTGTTGGTTGTCCACTTATGGTGGCAGGAATTACAGACTTTGAAATTTCAAAAGGCAACTGTGGGAAAAAGAAATTGCATAGATTGTGTTTGAGCCACATTATTTTGAAAGAACGTATTTTGGAATAGTAGATTGATGGAGAATATGTGGTTGAAAAAGAATGAAAAGTTATTGATGTGATGAAAAATATTATTTTATTGAAAAATGTGTGATTAAAAATGAGTAGAAGAATGAGAATGAAAAAAATAATTCGTCGAAGAAACTATCTTGACCAAAGAAGAGAAGAAGAGATAAGAGATTGATGGTGTGTTTCAGCCACATTATTTTGAAAGAATGTATTTTGAAATAGTAGATTGATGGAGAATGTGTGTTTGAAAAATAAAGAAAAGTTATTGATGTGATAAAAAATATTATTTTATTGAAGAATGTGTGGTTAAAAATGAATAGAAGAATGAAAATGAAAATTTTAATATGACTCAAATAGGGACATAGTCTAAATATGTGGTATAGCAAAAGACAATGGATTGTTAGAAACGTAGTGGACCAACGGTCATATTTTTAGTACTAATGCAAAAAATATATAAAGATAAAAAAGATGGCCCAAACAGGGGCTTAATGAAAACCAGTGAATTTTGGTTGAAGTATGCAATAAATGTAGAAAATTAGAGGCGAACACAGTACTTACAGGAACTCTTCCTAACTACTACCCCACAACAAAGAAATCCGAGTACAAACAGTGAAGGGTTAACACAGTCTACAAAGATTTTTCTCGTAATGATAAATAGTGATGACAATTTCTTCTTGAAAAACACTAACAAATGCAAGCGAACCTTGGACCCCACCAAACCATACGTCATATACAAACCTCATAATAGAGGTTGCGTTACCAGATCCCATAATGATTCTACCTTGGCACTTTCCTATGTCAAGAATATCGCCATCTTCCCTAAGCCAATAAAGTGAGACGTGCAAGTAAACAGGTTGAGTATTTATGCTCAACTTTGATTGGCAAACAAATTCTTGAACCAACTGTAATGCTTGAATTTACACACTCATTTTACCTGGGCTTGGTCTTTTTTTAAATGGATTTCTATCAATCTGATTGTAAAAGAATCAGTTCTTGAATTAACAGCCAAAAAAACCGGCCTGACAATCCAACTGTCATGATTGCTTTTGACACCAGTTCATATTCCATGGTAATAGGGTTGAAAAGGCAATAAGTCTTTTAACTTGAAAAAGAAGAAGGTCACAAATGTGGTCAAGACCGGGACTTGAATGGGCAGGATTTGCTAAATCTCCGCCATGTCAAGACGGTAACGAGAGTCTAGTTGAATTTGGTAAAAGACACTGGGGGATATATCCGAGAAGTGAATGAGGTTTCACAGACTTTGTGACTTGATTTAACAAAGTACTTGTGGGAAAATTTTCATTTAGAAATATAGGCATTGAAATTGTTGTTTAAGCTCTTGCATCTAACTTCATCTCTTGGAGGGAAGCACAAGATCACCTGAAGAAATAGGTCATCATTCAAGATACCCATGCTTTTGTTCTGCAATGATTTTCTTTGTTTTCAAGAGGAAGGGTATCAATATCGGGGCAGTGAATCATAATCTACATTGGATTATTAGGGGAAATTTGTTTCCATATTTATTTTTACAACTAGGATTCGTAAAGTCAGCCATCAAAGGCAGAGATTTTGTGAATCTGTGGAAGTAATTATGATTTGATGTTTATGTGAATACGCATATGCATGTGTCACGTTGTAGAAAAATGTCGTAAATACTACAATATTTTTAGTTCAAAGATGTAAACGTGAAATGGAAGAAGTAATTTACAATCATTGCAACTTCTAATACTGCAATACAAATTTTGATAATTACTTTTCAAAATTTGAATACTAAATTTAAAGGAGTCAACTATTCCCACCGACAAGATTGTCAAGGAGTCTAAATTGTTACAAAATATTCAAAAACATAGGTTCTAAACTCTTAATGGAACTTTAAAATGAGCTTAGACAGACAAGTTTAAGATCAAAACATAGGTTCATGCACATTCTTCAATTACTGTCACTCTGCCTTGCTACTGTCCCTGTCGAAGTGCACATCATCCGCACATATCATGCATCTCCAGCCATGGCAGTGACAAGGGTAAGGAAGCAACTGTGCCGTAGCCATTCCAACCAAAAGGGGTCTAACAGCTATCTAGTATTATATTTCTCATTAATTTCAATAATAAATGAATCCAAATACAGAACAAATTAGATTAGGAAGAATGGCCAATTTGAATACAAATATAGAAATGCTTTTTGTTTGCTTTAAAAGAGTCCGAAAACGAGAAGTAATATTTGTATTGACCCAGAGTTTTCTTACTTTAAGTTAATTCAAATTCTGAAGAATTGATTCAATAAATCTGGTGGTGCATTTGGTCCATTCTTTGGTTTGAGGCAATGAAGCTACTATTCAATTGATTTATGTACAAATGACAAAGAAATTAACAAGGGTGCTCTCTTATTCAATAGCTTAATGTTTTATTAGGTGGCTGATTAAAATGAATACCAGAACAAGGCCATACATTTTATGACCAAAAATTCAGGATGTATGCATGTTCTAAAGGACCCGAAATTAAGAAAGATTCTTGCAGAATGGTGGGAAATCAGTCAGCATCAGAAAAGAAAATAGGGAAGAGGGATAAAGCACAGAGAATTAAGTTACCTTCTACCAGGAACATCCATGAATCTCAGTTATAGAACTGGTCCTATCTTCATTCCTGTCAATATATTCATTTTATATATATTTTTTTTTAGAACTCCAACAAGTTTACCTTTCGTAGAACACATCATTAAAAAATATTTTTATTCACTCTATAAAGGTACAATATTTTAGAATTAATACTATCTATCATCAATCACTTAATTCTTGTTCAATGGTATTGTGATGAACTCAATTTAACGAATTGGTGAATGAATCAGGCTAGTACATAATACACTAATAATATATAGCATTTTCATATTTTAGCTTTAATGATCAAATATAGCATCCGAGCATTCTTAATTTAGCTTCGTCACAACTTTTTGACAAAAAAATTGTGCAAGTGTCAAATAAAATTATGGACACCAAATAAGATATAAGTTTCTAAGTTAATACTTATATCAAGCATATATTTCTCCGGCCAGTGAACTCTCTAGACTGTACTATTAAGTTAGTGGCAGCAAGTGATTTAGAAAATTTACATTTAATGAGATTGGACAGAGAATTCTCTGGCTGTGGAAAAAATAGAGACAAGAAAAAGGTTTGTCGTGGACAGATGACATTTTGGCACAAACCACTACAACAAAGTTTACTTTTACAGCACGCATTGTATGTAGTAAAAAAGTTATTTGCGGTGTACGGAAAAACGTCGTATAAAGCAATGCCGCCACTTTTTACGGCATGCAAAGCAAGCCGTAAAAGGACATATAATTGGTTGAAGTTGTGCATGATCAATAATATCATTATTAATAACATGTAAGTACCTTAAAATTAACTAGTTTGAGGTTAGCTATTGTGGAAAAGGTGTCCCTTCTTACTTAATGTTAGGAATGGAAAAATTCCCCGCTTCCATCCATTAGGTGTTGGGCGGGGAAGAGGGTTCATGGACAAAATGTGGTCGTAAGAATATACGTCAACAAGGCGAAAGCACATCAATGAAGTGTAAGACAACTCGAATGTTTGGAACATATCTTCTTTAAAGTCTTAAAACGCTTTCTCATTCATAAGAGTAACATATCCTAAATTGAAAACATCACAATTGAGAGGATCATACCAAAACTAATATGGATATTAACAGTTGGTTTTAACCAAAAAATGAACACAGCCTGCATCGGCACTTAGGTTCTGCATCTTCGCCAGCCGACAAATGCACACAGTTTGCACAGATTTGATGAAAACCAGTGAATTTTGGCTGAAGTATGCAATAAATGTAGAAAATTAGAAGCACACAGTATTAACGGGAACTCTTCCTAACTTTATTACCCCACAAAAAATAAATTCGAGTACAACCAATGAAGGGTTAACACACTCTACAAAGATTTTTTCATAATGATAAACAGGGATGACAATTTCTTCTTGAAAAGCACTAACAAATGCAAGCGAACCTTGGACCCCACCAAACAATACGTCATATACAAACCGCATAATAGAGGTTCCCCCTATCTCTTAATGATTCTAGCTTGTCACTTTTCTAGGTCAAAAGCAAGAATATCGCCATCTTCCCTAAGCCAATAAAGTGAGACATGCAAGTAAACAGGTTGAGTATTCACGCTCAACTTATTTGATTTGCAAACAAATTCTCCGTCGGTTTCTTCCTACCAACTGTAAATGCTGTTAACTTACACAATTGGTTCACCTGGGATTGGTCGTTTTCTTTTTCTTTCTCTCTCTCTTTTTTTTAATGGACTGCTATTGATCTGATTGTAAAGGACACGACCAAGGCCAAGAATGGAAGTTGAATGCATAGTAGTTCCTAAATCTCCGAGAAGTTAATGAGGTTATAGACTTTTTTACTTGATTTAACAAATTGCTTGTGTGAAAATTTTCTATCGGCATTGAAATTCTTGTTTAAGCTCTTGCATCTAACTACATCTCTTGGAGGGAAGCACGAGATTACCTGAACAACTAAGTCATCATTCAAGTTACCCATGCTCTTGTTCTGTAATCATTTTTCTTGATATTCATGAGGAGAATCACAATCTACATTGGATTAAGGGAAATTTGTTTCCATATTTATTTTTACAACCAGGATTCAGAAAACAAGAAATCAAAGGTAGAGATTTAGCAAATCTGGGAAAGTTATTATGACTTGATTATATGAATACACACGTATGTTCACATTGTAGTAAAATGTCGTAAACGTGTTATGGAAACAAGTAGTTGGCAATTATTGCAAAGATGAAAATATTATCTTTTACTTGTAATACTGCAATACGAATTTTGATAATTAATTTTCAAATTTGATTCCTAGAATTAAAGGAGTCAATTGTTCACACTCGTAGGATTGTCAACGAGTCTAAGCTGCAATTAAACATTCAAAAACAGAGAAATTTGGAACCGAGTTTAAAATGAGCTTAGACCACGCCAGTTTGAGATCAAAATGAGAGAGGGTATATATTTGTGGAAAGGAATTATAATATACAAAGGACTTCTAAATGGAGTCCCTTGTTTACCCTTACAAATAGGAATAAGAATGCATTTTGGTTTAAAACATCCACCACTACTCATACTGGCCGAACCTTTTGTCAATGCCAAGCCAGCTTTTTAACAGTGAATGTCTTTGACGTTAGTATCAGTGCCATGTTTCTTAACGTGCTTTAATAAATAATTGTGGATAATCTTAGTCAGCCCACAAATGCACAGAGTTCGCACAGATTTAATGAAAACCAGCAAATTTTGGCTGAAATATGCAATAAATGTAGAAAATTAGAGGCGAACACAGTATTTACAGGAACTCTTCCTAACTTTATTATCCCACAACAAAGAAATTTGAGTACAAACAGTGAAGGGTTAAAACAATCTACAAAGATTTCTTCGTAATGATAAGCAAAGATGACAATTTCTTCTTGAAGCACTGATATTTTACAAGTGAACCTAGGACCCCTCCTAAACCATATGTCATATACAATCCCATAATAGAAGTTGTGTTAAATCCCTTAATGATTCTAGCTTGGCACTTTTCTATGTCGAAAGCAAGAATATTGCCATCTTCCCAAAGCCAATAAAGTGAGACATGCAAGTAAACAGGTTGAGTATTTATGCTGAACTGACTTGATTTGCAAACAAATTCTATATGGGTTACTTCTCACTTGTTTGAACCAACTTTAAATGTTGTGAATTCACACACTTGGTTTACCTGGGCTTGGTCTTTTTCTTAATGGACTGCTATCAATCTGATTGTAAATGAATCAGTTCTCGAATTAACAGCCAACCCAAACGGCCCGACAATCCAACTGTCATGATTGCCCTTTGACACCAATTGGTATTACACAGTAGTAGGGTTGAAAATGCAATACTCTTTTAACTCAGAACATGAACGAGAAGGTCACAAACGTGGTCAAGACCGGAACTTGAATGCGTAGGATTTTCTAAATCTCCGCCATGTCAAGAGGGTAATGAAAGTCTAGTTGAAGTTGATAAAAGGCATTGGGGGATATATCCTAGAAGTGAATGAGGTTTCACAGACTTTTTGACTAGATTTAACAAAGTACTTGTGTGAAAATTTTCTAATAAAAATATAGTCATTGAAATTCCTGTTTAAGCTCTTGGATCTAACTTAATCTCTTAGAGGGAAGCATGAGATCACCTGAAGAAATAGGTCATCATTCAAGATACCCAAGCTTTTGTTCTGCAATGATTTTCTTTGTTTTCAAGAGGAAGGTTATCAATATCGGTGGCACGGAATCATAATCCGCATTGGAATATTAGGGGAAATTTGTTTCCATAATTATCTTTACAACCAGGATTCCGAAATCCAGCCATCAAACCAAGAGATTTTGTGAATCTGTGGATGTAATTAAGATTTGATGATTATGTGAATACGTAGATGTATGTGTCACATTGTAGAAAAATGTCATAAATATTACTGTTTTTAGTTCAAAGATGTAAACGTGAAATGGAAGAAGTAATTGACAATTATTGCAACTTCTAATACTGCAATATGAATTTTGATAATTGCTTTTCAAAATTTGAGTCCTAAATTTAAAGGAGACAACTATTCTCACCCATAAGATTGTCAACGAGTCTAAATTGTTACAAAACATTCAAAAACATAGTACTAAATTCTTAATGGAACCAAAAATTAATGAGCTTAGACAAACAAGTTTAAGATCAAAATATAGAGGGTATATATTTGTGGCAATGAATCGTAATATACAAAGGACTTCTAAATGGAGTTCCTTGTTTACCCATACCACTAAAAAAAGAAAGTATTTTGGCTTAAAACATCCGATGCTATTTCTGCTGGCCAGACCTTTTGTCAATACATGGCTTATTGTTTAACAGCTAAAGTCTTTGGCATTAGTATCCGAGTCAAAATTATTGTTCTTTACTCATAATCATGTGTTAAAATACTTAATCTGCGCTACCGTCCCTGTGGAAGCGCACATCATCCGCACATTTCATGCATGTCCACCCATGGCATTGAAAAGGGGCAAGGAAGCACCTGTGCCATGCCCATTCCAACCAAATGGGGTCTAAAAGCTATCTAGTATTAGATTTCTCATTAAGTCTAATACTAAATGTAACCTAATACAGAAGAAAAAAATTAGATTGGGAATAATGGCCAATTTGTATTCAAATGTAGAAATGTGTTTTGTTGGCTTTAAAAGAGTTAGAAAACGAGAAGTAATATTTATATTGACTGATTGAAAATGAGTTTTCTTACGATAAGTTCATTTGGTCTATTCTTTGGTTTGTGGTAATGAAGCTACTATTCAATTGATTTTTTACAAATGTCAAATAAATTAACAAGGGCACTCTCTTATTTAGTAGCTTGTTGCTGATTAAAATGGATACCAGAACAAGGCCATACATTTTATGACAAAAAATTCAGGATGTATGCATGTTCTAATGAACCCAAAATTAAGAAAGATTCTTGCAGAATCCCGGGAATCCAGTCAGCATCAGAAAAGAAAATAGGGAAGAGGGATAAAGCACAGAGAATAAGTTACCTTCTGCCAGGAACATCCATGAATCTCATCACAACAGTTATAGAAGGAAACATCAAGATATGCTGGAACTTTCTTATCATGGGATAATCTTGTGCAATTTTCTCAATTATAGAACTGGTCCCATCTTCATTCCTGCCAATATATATGTATATTAGAACTTCAACGTAGTAAAACTTTAGCGAACACGCCAATTAAACATAAATTTAATTACTCTATGAAGGTACAGTATTTTAGAATTAATGCTATTAACCATCAATCATCACCAATCACTTAATTCTTGTTCAATATAGTATTGTTATGAACTTTGCCGGATTGGTGAATGAATCAGGCTAGTACAAAATACACTAATGATATATAGCATCTTCATATTTTAGCTTTAACGATCAAAAATAGTATTTAAGGATTCTTAATTTAGCTTTGTCACTACTTTTTGACCAAAAATTTGTGCAAGTGTCGAATAAAATCATGAACACTAATTCCTTCTGTTTGAAAGAACTTCCTTATGTCTTATGTTAACAAAGTGGGAGCCAAGTGCTTCGTTTGATGGAAGCACAAGGTGAAATAAGATAAAAGTTTCTAAGTTAGAACTTACATCAAACTATATTTCCCCACCAAAGAACTCTTCTAGACTGTACTATAAGTTAGTGGGAGCAAGTGATTTAGAAAATTTATGTTTAATGAGATTTGGACAGACCTGTATTTCTGGCTGTGGAGAAAAAATTAGAGATTAGAGAAAGGTTTGTTGTAGACAGATGATATTTTAGAACAAACAAATCTAACTTTCATACACAAATGGGAAGGGAAACATTATTTTTGTGGGATACTTTACTAATCAAGATTATTTTGCAATTTCTTTTGTTGAATTAAGTACATATAATTGGTTAAAGTTGTACATGATCAATAATCTCATTAGTTAGTGTATATACAGGTTAGCTATTGTGGAAAAGGTGTCGCTTCTTACTTCTTGTTAGGAATAGAAAAATGCCCCGCTTCCACCTACTAGGTGTCGGGCAGGGAAGAGGATTCATAGATAAACATGTGGTCATAAGAATATACATCAACAGGATGAAAGTGAGAATAATGGGAGACAAATGAAGTGTAAGGGAACTTGAATGTTTGGAATATATCTTCTTTAAAGTCTTAAAAATCACTCTCATTCGTGAGAGTAACATATTCTAAATTGAAAAATCACAAGAGAGAGGATCATACAAAAATTAATATGGATAATGACTTAGGGTTCAACCAAAAAATGAAGACAGCCTGCATCGGCAGGCACTGAGGTTCTGCTCTTCGTCAGCCCAAAAATGCACACAGTTTGCACAGATTTAATGAAAACTAGCAAATTTTGGCTAAGTATGCAATAAACGTAGAAAATTAGAGGCAAACACTGTATTTAAAGGAATTTTTCCTAACTTTATTACCCTGCAACAAAGAAATTCGAATACAAACATTGAAGGGTTAAGACAATTTACAAAGATTGTTTCCGTAACAATAAACACAGATGACAATTTCTTCTTGAAAAGCATGGAAAAATGCAAGTGAACCTTGCAAACCACCAAACCATATGTCATATCTGAACCGTATAATAGAATTTCTGTAACCAGGTCGCTGAATGATTCGAGCTTGGCACTTTTCTATGTTGGAAGCAAGAATATTGCCATCTTCTCAAAGCAAATAATGTGAGCCATGCAAGTTAACATTTTGATTATTTGTGCTCAACTAACTTGATTTACAAACAAATTCTATGTGGATTTCTTCCCACCAATAGTAAATGCTGTTAATTTACAAGCTATGTTCACTTGAGATTGGTCATCTTTTTTTTTTTAAATGGACTGCTATTAATCGGATTGTAAATGATTCAGTTCTCGAATCAACACCCAAGCCAACAGGTCGACAACTTTTTGGAATTCCATGATTATAGGGTTGAAAATGCAATAACTCTTGTAACTTAAAATGTGAACGAGAAGGACCCGACACGAGGCCAAGACCGGATCTTGAATGCATAGTAGTTCCTTAATCTCCAAGAAGTTAATGAGGTTATAGACTTTTTGACTTGATTTAGCAAATTGCTTGTGTGAAAATTTTCTATTAGAAATATCGGCATTGAAATTCTTGTTTAAGCTCTTGTATCTAACTACATCTCTTGGAGGGGAACATGAGATTACCTGAAGAACTAGGTCATCATGCAAGTTACCCATGTTTTTGTTCTGTAATCATTTTTCTTCATATTCATGAGGGAGGGTATCAATATCTGGGATGGTGAATCACTATCTACATTGGATTAGGGGAAATTTGTTTCCATATTTATTTTTACAACCAGGTTTCGGAAAGCCAGCCATCAAAGGCAGAGATTTAGCAAATCTGCGAAAGTTTTTACAACTTAATGATTATGTGAATACGCATATGCATGTTCACATTGTAGTAAAATGTTGTAAACGTGTTATGGAACTAAGTTATTGGCAAATATTGCAAAGATAAAATATTCTGCAATATGAATTTTTATAGTTAGTTTTCAAATTTTGATTTCTAAAATAAAAGGAGTAATCTGTTTTCACTCTAGGATTGTCAACGAGTCTAAGTTGCTATAAAACATTAAAAACAGAGGTTATAAATTTGGAACCGAGTTTAAAATGAGCTTAGACCAAGCCAGATTGAGATCAAAATGAGAGAGGGTATATATTTGTGGCAAGGAATCATAATATAGAAAGGACTTCTAAATGGAGTTCTTTGTTTACCCTTACAACTAGGAATAAGAAAGTGTTTTGGTTTAAAACATTCACCGCTACTTATGCTGGCCGAACCTTTTGTCAATGCCGAGTCAGCTCTTTAACAGCGACTGTCTTTGAAGTTGGTATCAGTGCATGTTTCTTAATGTGCTTTGATAAATAATTGTGGATTATTATGGGGTGTGCTACCCTGAATTTGAGTTGTCGCATGCTCATTCATCCAACATGACACACTGTCTTTCTTCCGTTCCTTTTGAAGTACACATCACCCACACGTTTCATGCACGTCCAGCCATTCCATTAACCAGGGGCAAGGAAGCACCTCTGCCGTAGCTTTTCCAACCAAAAGGAGTCTGACAGCTATCTAGTATTAGATTTCTTATTAAATCTAATAACAAATGGAGCCAAATAGAGGTTCTCAAATTTACTGATACAAAACTTAAATTTCTTGTTGTAGTTCGGAGACTGGGAAGGGAGTGGGAAAGGACGAGACATGGAAAATCCACTCTAATTTAACGGAAGAACAAGTGGTCTGGTTGAAGAAAATCATATCTTTTTTCCCCATGCTAAGTTGTCTTTAACTACTAAATCTTCAATCCTTAAAAGATTCAGCATAATTTCAATGGAGGCCACCACTTCAAACATTACCATAGCATACAGAAAAAAGATAGAAAATTCATACACTTCATAATAGACATTAAATTGCTAATTTTCAATGGAACTGTATTGTACAAAACGAGCTAGATGGAATATCTTATTTAGTTACCATGAAGAACTAATATTGGATTCAGGGTTTCTCCATTACTCATGCTCAGCTGCAGCTGGATTTTTTCCAACCACAAAAAACGTGGTAATGACTTCCACTGGAATGCCTTTTGTTTCGGAAACCTCTTAAGAATATGAAAATCCACAGGTAGATGCACACAATTGTATAAATTCAACAAATTTTCCCTAATTCGGTGGAGCTGAGCATCATATGCAATGAGTATAACAATAGCATCACAAATCCAGAAAGCAAGTCAAAGATACCACAAACACTTTGTTGTAAATATCTCAGAGCTCAGGGATCGGATTGGTCCACATCCCATGACAAAGTGGTGCGTAAGCGTTTGGAAAATTCTTGTAATAAGAATTGTAAGTAAGAATGATATTAGAATAATCTTGCTTTATATTAATTTTTGTAATTGATGTGATCAAAAAATGTACAATGCCTCTATATTTACATAGGCAAAATTATTCCCTATTTCTACTAATACTAGGAAATTGAAATAAGGAAACTAATAAAATCCTAATCTAAAAGAAAATAGAAATCCTATTTTAATCAATAAACAAATTAGAAATAAGAATAAAAAGATAAAACATATTATAACTAGAAAATGAAACTAGAAAACATAAACACAATTTAAAAGATAAACACAACTAGAAAAAATATATCACAATTGTAGTAGGAAACTACTAATAATGTTTATGTACTACATCACTCTCTCCCACTTGAAAAAACGTGTCCTCGAGTTTGGCAATAAGAAGATGTATTCCCTCTTTAGGCTTGAAGAATTCATCATCCTCACTTCTTCCTTCTCGCTGCTGTCTTGTTTCTTATTTGAAGACTGTGACACAAGTTTCCCATATATGAGTTGCATGAGATTAACATCCTTCTTGAGGTAGTTCGTTCTGCCAAAAATTCTTTCCATTTTGAAATGTTTCCCATCTTAACTCCATCTCTAGCATGATTTTCGTCCTCATCAGAGATTTATGCATCTGTCACGTTGGGACGCAAACCCTTTTTCTGAATTGGATTTTCATCATCATTCAAGAAAGCATCTTCCAAATGCACACTGCTTTGTGCTGGATTTGAAACAACCATTGGTTGTTTGCAAGACGGACCATTATCAGTTCCACTCTGGACACTGTAACTCCAATTCTTCATTATTGAAATCCGGTTGCAGTTCAATCTGCACCATGTCCGGCAACCTCTGATAGAAATTTTAACAATGTGCCAGGTTCAGCTTCATGTTCTGCAATAATATCACCATTCTTATCTGTAACTTCATTTGTACCAAATGCTTTTTCATTGCTAGCTCCACTACTGAAATATCCAACTCAACCAAGGAGCTAATAGCCCGTCGTGCGAGCCTCCCACTGGGGGCCCGCTATGCCCAAAGCGAGAGAAACCCCATCCCTCTCTTTCCTTTTTTCACCCGTGTGATGTGCATCTATCTTCTGACCAGGTGAATTGGCTGGTGCGTCCACATTCATGGAAGAGTTTGTCTCGCTGGTCTCATTCACAGAAGCTGCCTGAAGCATACCAGCTGGAACATCATCCATACCAACTGAATTGTGATCAATGATGAATGATGACGCGATTCCCTCAATAGCAGGATTTACTGCATCAGCATATTTATCACTTTTTTCTAGTTCAACTACATCCTGCAAAAGCTCCTGCTGTGAAACATCAGGCTTCACACCATCATTAATAGGACATATCTGCTCTGGACAGATATTAACTTCTATATTCGGGGCATGGGAAGTTTCCAGCATGCTCTCAGTGACCAGAATCTCACTGTGTCCAGCCACTTCATTAGTACCATCCACCAAAAGTTCATTGTTTGCTCCCATCCCACTTTGCTCTGTGACATAAGGCTTACGCGACCCTTCATCCTTTCTTATGTCCCTGTTCTAAACTAGAAATCCTATTCTAAACTAGAAACAAGAATAAAAAGATAAAACCTATTACAACTAGAAACATAAATATAATTAAAAATACAAACGCAACTAGAAAAGATAAATCACAATTATATTAGGGAAGTACTAATCATGATTATGCACTACATCACAAAGCACCAGAAGTAGATCACAACGCATAAGGTTCAGGTTACAACACGAGTTTCGGTACCCAAATCAAAACATTACCAGTGATGGGGGCTTTGATTGATACATTCAGTACTGGAACGGTCGTGAGAAGCAACAACCTTGACTAAGTTAATTCAAATTTTGAAGAATTTATTCAATAAATCCAGGGGTTCATAGTTTGGTCCATTCTTCTGTTTGAGGTAATGAAGCTACTATTCAAGTGATTTTTTTCTACAAATGTCAAATAAATCCAGCAGTGCATATTTGGCCATCGGTTTGAGGGGCACATTTCATGCACGTCCAGCCATGGATTTGACTAGGGGCAAAGGAAGCATATGTGCTGTAGTCTTTCCAACCAAAAGGGGTCTCACAGATCTAAAATTAGATTTCTTATTAAATCTAATAACAAATGGAACCTAATAGAGAAAAAAAATGGTTTACCAGATCTCACATTTATTGAGAACAAATCTTAAAAGTTTTTGTTTCGGAGACTGGGAAGGGAATGGGAAAGGATGTGACATGGAAAATCGAAACTAATTTCACAGAAGAACATATATTTATTTCCCATGCTAATCTGTCTTTGACTACCAATACTTCAATCCTAAATATCAATGGATCCCACTACTTCAAACATTACCATAGCATACAAAAAAATGATTGAAAATTCATATACTTCATAGTAACCATTCAATTGCTAATTTTCAATGGAACTTGATTGTACAAAACGAGCTAGATGGCATATTTTATTTAGCCACCATGAAGAACTAATATAGGATTCGGGTTTTCTCCATTACTCATGTTCAGCTGCTGCTGGATTTGCTCTGACAGCAAAGAACTTGGTAATGACTTCCACGGGCATGCCTTTGTTTCGGGAACATCTAAGAATATGAAAATCCACAAGTAGAAGCACATAATTGTATAAATTCCAAAAATATCCCCTAATTCTTTGGAGCCGAGCATCATATGCAATGTGTATAACAATAGCATCATAAATCCAGAAAGCAAGGGTAATTATACCACAAAAACTTTGTTGCAAATATCTCAGAGCTCAGGGTGTTCCAGATTGGTCCATATCCCATATCCCATGATAAAGCTGCATAAGTAGATCACGACGCATATGATTCAGGTCAAGCATGATTGCGGTACTTAAATGAAAACATTACCAATGACTAGAGCATTGATTGATACGATCAATACTTGTATGGATGTGAGAAGCAATGGCACTCAAAGAAGTTATTTTAACTTTGAAGAATTGATCAATAATCTAGTGGTGCATATTTGGTCTGTTCTTCGGTTGGAGGTAATGAACCTACTATTCGAGTGATATTTTTTATGCAAATATCAAATAAATTAACGAGGGCTCTCTCTTATTTAATAGCTTAAGGTTTATTAGTTGGCTGATTAAAATGGATATCAGAACATGGCCATAAATTCTATGAAGGAAGAAGTACAGGATTTACAAATGTTCTATTAAACGTGAAACTGAAAAAGATTCTTGCAGAATCCGGCGTAACCAGTCAACATTAGTCATCAGAAAAGATAAATAGGGAAGAGGGACAAAGCCCAAAGAATAAGTTACCTTCTGCCAGAAAAATCCTTGAATATCAAAGCAACAGCTATAGAAGGAAACATATGAATGCTCTGAACTTGCTTATCATGGGCAAATCTTGTGCAATTTTCTCAATTAGAGAACTGCTCCTATTTTCTTTCCCGTCAATAAATTATCTGTATATATTTTTTTCAGAACTCCAACATAGATATAAGTTTCAAAAAACATGTCATTCAATTATTATTTTTTTCACTATGTATAGGTACAATGTTTTAGGGTTAATACTAATCATCATCAATCTTGGTGGTTGTGGGTCATCTAACTCTTCTCCATTTTTATTGTGATGAATTTTAACGAAATGGTCAATCAATCAGGCCACTACAAAAAAAAGCCTAACGATAGCATTGGTCCTATTTTAGCTTTAATGATTAAATATAGTATCCGAGCATTCTTGATTTAGCTTTGTCACTACATTTTGACAAAAGATTGTGCAAGTGTTGAATAAAATTATGAACACCAAATAAGATATAAGTTTCTCAGTTGATAATTATATCAAACTCATATTTCTCCTGCCAAAGAAGTCTCTTGACTGTACTATAAACTACTGGTAGCAAGTGGTTAAGAAAATTTACGTGTAATGAGATTGGACAGAATTGTATTCTCTGGCTGTGGGGAAAAAAAATTAGAGACAGAAAAAAGGTTTGTCATGGACAGATGACATTTTTACACAAACTAGTCCAAATTTCACACACAGAAGGAAAGAGAAATAATTACTGTTTGTGGGATACTTTTCTCATCAATTTATTTTGCAATTTCTGTCGAGTTGAATTAAGAACATATACTTGGTAAAATCTGTACGTGATCAATAATATCATTAAATTTTAATATGTAAGTACCTTAAAATTAACTAGTTTGGGGTTAGCTATTATGGAAAAGGTGTCACTTCTTACTTCTTGTTAGGAATAGAATAATGCCCCACTTCCACCCACTAGGTGTGAGGACGGGGATGAGGATTCATAGATAAACATGTGGTCATAAGAATATACGTTAACAAGTGAAAGTGAGATCGATGGGGATAAACGAAGATTAAGACAACTTGAATGGTAGGAACATGTCTTCTTTAGAGGATTAAAAATAACTCTCATTCATAGGAGTAACACATTCTCAATCGAAAAAAATCAAGAGAGAGGACTAAACAAAAGTTAATAGGGCTATTAATATAGGGTTCAACCGAAAAATGAACACAGCCTGCATTGACACTGAGGTTCTGCATCTTAGTCAGCCTACAAATGCACACCGTTTGCACAGTTTTAATGAAAACAAGCAAATTTTAACTGAAGTACGTAATAAATGTAGAAAATTAGAGACAAACACAGTATTTACAGGAACTCTGCCTTACTTTATTACCCACACCAACGAAATTCGAGTTCAAAAAGTGAAGGGTCAACACACTCTACAAAGATTATTTTCATAATGATAAACAAAGATGACAATTTCTTCTTGTAAAGAAATGACAAATGCAAGCGAACCTTTGACACTACCAAACCATACGTCACATCCAAACGTCAAAATAGAGGTTCTGTTACCTGAATGATTCTAGCTTGGCGGCACTTTTCTATGTCGAAAGCAAGAATATCGCCATCTTCTGTAAGCCAATGAAGTGAGCCATGCAAGTAAAAAGGTAAGAGTATTCATGCCATCTTCTCAAAGCTCAAATCACTTAATTTGCAGCAAATTCTATATGGGTTTCTTCTCACTTATTTGAACCAACTTTAAATGCTGTGAATTTAAGCACTTGGCTCACCTTGGATTAGTCTATTTACAAAGAACTTCTATCAATCTGATTGTAAATGAATAATTTCTCAAATCAACAGCCAAGCAAACCGGCCAGATAATCCAACCATCATGATTTCCCTCTGACACTGGTTGGAATTCCACGATTATAGGGTCGAAAATGCTATAACTCTAGTATCTTAAAACGTGAACAAGAAGAAGACCACCACACGAGGCCAAGACCAAAGCTTGAATGTGTATTATTTCCTAAATTTCTGGCATTTCATAGGGTAAGGAGACTCTAGTTTAAGTTTATAAAAGACATTGGGAGATGTATCCGAGAACGGAACGAGGTCACAGACATTGTGACTTGATTTAACAAAGTGCTTGTGTGAAAATTTTCTATTAGAAATATAGGCATTGAAATCCTTGTTTAAGCTCTTGCATCTAACTAAATCTCTTGGAGGGAAGCATGATTTGACCTGTAGAATTAGGCCATCATTCAAGTTACCCATGCTTTTGTTCTGTAATGATTTTCTTTGTTTTCACGAGAGAGGTATCAATATCTGGGACGGGGAATCATAATCTACATTGGATAAGGGGAAGTTTGTTTCCATATTTATTTTTACTGCCAGGATTTGGAAAGCTAGCCACCAAAGGCAGAGATTTTGCAAATTTGGGAAAGTAGTTACGATTTGACAATTATGTGAATATGCATATGTATGTGTGAGATTTAGGAAAATGTCGTAAATCTTACAGTTTTTTTTTTTTTTTTTGGTTCAAAGATGTAAATGTGTTTCAGAAAGAAGTAATTGACATTATTGCAAAGATAAAAATATTATCTCATACTACTAAGAATTTTGATAATTAGTATTCTAAATTTGGTTCCTAAATTTAAAGGAGTCAACTATTCTCACTCATGGAATTGTCAACGAGCCCAAGTTGCTATAAAACTTCGAAAAACTTAGGTTCTAATATACAAAGGACTTCTAAATGGAGTTCCTTGTTTACCCTTGCAACTAGGAATGAGAAAGCATTTTGGCTTAAAACATCCACAACTACTTATGCTGGTTGAACCTTTTGTAAATGTCAGTCTTGCTATCTAACAGCTAATGTATTTGATGTTAGTATCGGTCTCATAATTATTATTCTTTACTCCAAGTCCATTGTTTTAATTCTTAATGTGCTCTTATACTTAATTGTGGATCATCTAGGGGTGTGATGCCCTGAATTTGTGTTGTTTCGTGGCATTCGCAAACACTGACACTCTACCTTGCTTCTGTCCCTGTCAAAGTACACATCACCCGCACATTTCATGCACGTCCAGCCAGGGCATTGACTAGAGGCCAGGAAGTGCCTGCGCCATAGCCATTCCATCCAAAAGTATCTAGTATTAGATTTCTTATTAAATCTAATAACAATTGGAACTGAAGTTTCTGTTCAGAGACTGGGATGGGAGCGGGAAAAGACGAGACATGGAAAAATCAACCGTAAATTCAGGGTAAAACAAATGGTCTGGTTGAAGAAAATCGTATATTTTTTCCCCATGCTAAGCTTCCTTTAACTACCAACTCTACAAACCTTAAAAGTTTCAGCATAATTTCAATGGATTCCTCTACTTCGAACATAACCATAGCAAACTGCAAATCGCTAGAAATTTTATCCACTTCAAAATAGCCATTCAATTTCTAATTTTCAATGGAAGTAGATTGTACAAAACTAGGTAGAGGGTACATTTTATTTTCCTCACATGAAGAACTAATATAGGATTCAGGTTTCTCCATTACTCATGTTCAGCTGCGGCTGGATATGATCCGACAGCAAAGAACTCTGCAATGACTTCCAGTGGCAATGTGTAACAATAACATCACAAATCCCAAAAACAAATGCACGGATGCGCAGAAATCTTTGTAGGAATGATCTCAGAACTCAGGGTGTTCTCCCATGACAAAGCAGCAGCAGTAGATCACGATGCATATGGTTGAGATCACAACACGAGTTATAGTATCCAAATCTAATACACTACTGGACATGAAGGCAAGAGACATGGAATTTTAATGACAGATGACTTCCATTGATATTATTGATGGATTAACAATAAATTAGAAATAATTTACTATTTTAGAATTTATTAAAAATATATATTAAAATACCGAGGTAAGACTTCCATTGGTAATCCGTATATAAAATCAAAAAACAAATAAGTAAACAGTTTCCTACAGAAAAATTCATTTATACTTTTTACAAAAAGTATTTTAGTACTTGATAACTTTTGAACACTAAACTACTACGCAAACTATTTTTTTTTCACCCTCTCTATTTGAGATATATTACGATGTACTATTAATTTATGTAAAATCAGATAAAATTCATGAGAATAAACAAAATTGTGATAAATTTATGAGAAAAAAACAAAATTATTTGAAGTATTATTAAAATTTTGAAAAAACAAATAAAAAATATTTTAAAAAGTATTCAAAAATAATAAAATTATGACAAAGAGAAAATAGAAAAAATGGAATTGAATGAAGTAACAATTTAATTCAAAAAACCTAATAATTTATTTGATTTTATTATAGAAAAGAATGTTAGATGGAAAATAAGTTCAGTGATTGTAATCAAGCGTACCTTGTCATTCTAGGAATGATGGTATATATAGGCGAAAGGTAGTAACCATCTGCATGATTGTAGCGATGACATCACGAGAACCACAAATGCACACAGTTTGCACAGATTAAATGCACACACAATTGCACATATTAAATGAAACCCAGTGAATTTTGGCTAAAGTATGCAATAAATGTAAAAAATTAGATGCAAATGCTATAATTACAGGAACTCTTCCTAACTTTATTACCCCACGACAAAGAAATTCAAGTGCAAATAGTGAAGGGTTAACATACCGTACAAAGAATTTTTTCGTAATGATAAATAGAGCTAACAATTGAAAAGCACTGAAAGATGCAAGCAAACCTTGGACCGCACCCAACCATATGTCATATACAACCGTATAATAGAGGTTGTGTTACAAGATCCCTTAATGATTCTAGCTTGGCACTTTTCTATGTCGAAAGCAAGAATATTGCTATCTTCCCTAAGCCAATAAAGTGAGACATGAAAAGTAAACAGGTTAAATATTTGTGCTCAACTGACTTGATTTGCAAACAAATTCTTTTTGGTTCTTCCCACCAACTGTAGAGGCTGTTAATTTACACACTTGGTTCACCTGGGATTGGTCTGTTTTTTAAATGGACTGATATCATTCTGATTGTAAATGAATCAGTTCTCCAATCAACAGCCAAGCCAACAGGCCGACAATCCAACCGTCACCATTGCCCTCGCCCCTCTGACACTTGTTGCAATTCCACGATTATAGGATCGAAAATGCAATAACTCTCGTAACTTATAATATCAACGAGAAGAAGGACACGACACGAGGCCAAAAGCAGAACTTGAATTCGTAGTAGTTCCTGAATCTCTGGCATGTCAAGAGGTAAGGAGAGTCTTGTTGAAGTCGGTAAAAGACATTGGGACATCTATCTGAGAAGTTAATGAGGTTATAGACTTTGTGACTTGATATAACAAATTGCTTGTGTGAAAATTTTCTATTAGAAATATCGGCATTGAAATTCTTGTTTAAGCTCTTGCATCTAACTACATCTCTTGGAGAGAAGTACGAGACTGCCTGAAGAACTAGATCATCATTCAAGTTACCCGAGCTTTTGTTCTGTAATCATTTTTCTTCGTACTCCTGAGGGAGGGTATCTATATGTGGGACGGGGAATCAGAATCTACATTGGATTACAGGAAATATGTTTCTATATTTGGTTTTACAACCAAGATTCGGAAAGCCACCCATCAAAGGCAGAGATTTAGCAAATCTGGGAAAATTATTATGACTTGATGATTATGTGAATACGCATAGCATATGTATATTCACATTGTAGTAAAATGTTGTA
>CAIGRB010154556.1:20651-36372 GCA_903798255.1 Fraxinus quadrangulata | reverse complement strand
GCTTGGAGTGCAGATCGTGATCGTTCCAATTCAAGAAAAAGCAAAGGAGTTTGCAGAAATCATCAAAGGTATAATTTCTATCACAGTTTCTATCTAAACACAATGTAGATCCTTGTATGGGAATTAAAATTGCTTATTTTCCGCTGCGCATGTTTAAGTAAATTCCCAACAGTTTCATGGCATTCGCAAACATTGACACTCTACCTTGCTTCTGTCCCTGTCGAAGTACACATCACCCGCACATTTCATGCACGTCCAGCCATGGCATTGACAAGAGGCAAGGAAGTACCTTCACCGTAGCCATTCCATCCAAAAGGGGTCTAACACCTATCTAGTATTAGATTTCTTATTAAATCTAATGACAAGCGGAACGGAATTTGCTTTTCAGAGACTGGGATGGGAGCGGGAAAGGAGAGACATGGAAAATAAATCCTAATTTCAGAGTAAAACAAATGGTCTGGTTGAAGAAANGCGAAATGCTAGAAAATTTATCCACTTCATAATAGCTGTTCAATTTCTACTTTTCAATGGAACTAGACTGTACAAAACTAGGTAGAGAGCATATTTATTTTCCTACCATGAAGAACTAATATAGGATTCAGGTTTTCTCCATTACTCATGTTCAGCTGCAGCTGGAATTGATCTGACAGCGAAGAATTGAAAGTGAAAGCGAGAATATAAATTAACAAGTGAAAGTCAGATTGACGGTAGATAAATCAAAGGTAAGAAAACTTAATGGTTGGAACAATATCTTCTTTAAAGTCTTAAAAAGCACTCTCATTCATAAGAGTAACACATTCTCAATAGGAAAAAATAGTAAGAGAGACGACAAGACCAGAACTATTATGGCTATTGACATGGGGTTCAACCAAAAAATGAACACAGCATGTGTGGGAACTGAGGTTCTGCATCGTAGTCAACCCACAAATGCACACAGTTTGCACATTAAATGAAACCAGTGAATTTTGGCTGAAGTATGCAATAAATGTAGAAAATTAAAGGCAAACACTGCATTTACAGGAACTCTCCCTAACTTTATTATCCCACAACAAAGGTTTAACACCCCACCTAACCATATGTCATATACAACCGCATAATAGAGGTTGTGTTACCAAATCCCTTAATGATTCTAGCTTGGCACTTTTCTATGTCAAAAGCAAGAATATTGCCATTTTCCCTAAGCAATAAAGTGAGACATGCAAGTAAACAGGTTGAATATTTGTTCTCAACTGACTTGATTTTCAAACAAAATCTTTGTGTTTCTTCCCACCAACTGTAAATGCTGTTAATTAACACACTTGATTCACCTGGGTTTGGTCTTTTTTTTTTTAAATGGGCTGACATCAATATGAGAGTAAATGAATCAGTTCTCAAATCAATAGCCAAGCCAACAGGCTGACAATCCAACTGTCATGATTTCCCTCTGACACCTTTTGGAATTCCACGATTATAGAGCCAAAAATGCAATAACTCTTGTAACTTAAAATATCAACGAGAAGAAGGACACGACACGAGGTCAAAAGTAGAACTTGAATGCGTAGTAGTTCCTAAATCTCCGGCATGTCAAGAGGTTAAGGAGAGTCTTGTTGAAGTTGGTAAAAGACATTGGGACATATATCCGAGAAGTTAATGAAGTTATGGACTTTGTGACTTGATTTAACAAATTGCTTGTATGAAAATTTGCTATTAGAAATAACCATATTGAAATTCTTGTTTAAGCTCTTGCATCTAACTACATCTCTTCGAGAGAAGCACGAGATTACCTGAACAACTAGGTCATCATTCAAGTTACCCATGCTTTTGTTCCGTAATTATTTTTCTTCGTATTCTAGAGGGAGGGTATCAATAACTGGGACGAGGAATCACTATCTACGTTGGATTAGGGGGAATTTGTTTCCGTATTTATTTTTACAACCAGGATTCGAATAGCCACCCATCAATGGGAAAGTTATTATGACTTGGTGATTATGTGAATACACGTATGTATGTTCACATTGTAGTAAAATGCCATAAACGTGCTATGGAACTATGTAATTGGATATTGTTGCAAAGATAAAAGTCGTATCTTATACTTACAATACTGCAATATGAATTTTGATGATTAGTTGTCAAATTTGATTTCTAAAATTAAATGAGGCAACTGTTCTCTCTCATAGGATTGTCAACAAGTTCAATTGCTACTAAACATTAAAAAACAGAGGTTATCAATTTGGAACCGAGTTCAAAATGAGCTTAGACCAAGCCAGTTTGAGATCAAGATCAGAGATGGTATATATTTGTGTCTATGAATTATAATATAAAAAGGACGTCTAATGGAGTCCATTTTTACCCTTACAACTAGAAATAAGAAACCCTTTTTGTTTAGAACATCCACCCTACTTATGCTGGCTGAAGCTTTAGTCAATGCCGAGCCAGCTCTTTTAACAGTGAAAGTCTTTGATGTTAGTATCATTTCCATGTTTCTTAATGTTCCTTAATAAATTATTGTGGATCATCTTGGGGTGTGATACCCTGAAGTTGTGTTACTGCATTCTCATTGGTCCAACACTGACACACTGCCTTTCTTCTGTTCCTTTTGAAGTGCACATCACCTGCACATTTCATGCACGTCCAGCCATGGCATTAACCGGGGGCAAGGAAACACCTCTGCCATAGCTTTTCTAACCAAAAGGGTATCAATATCTGGGACAGGGACTCATAATCGACACTGGATGAGGGGAAATTTGTTTCCATATTTATGTTTATAGCCAGAATTCGGAAAGCCAGCCATCAAAGGCAGAGATTTTGCGAATCTGGGAAAGTGGTTAACTGGTTATGATTTGACGATTATGGAAAGAAGTAATTGAAAATATTGCAAAGATAGAAATATTATCTTATACTTGTAATATGCAATGTGAATTTTGATAATTTGTTTCTAAACTTAAAGGCGTCAACGAGTCTAAGTTACTATAACGCCCCTGTTTGAGCCACATTAAAATTTTCATTCTCATTCTTCTATTTATTTTCAACCACACATTCTTTAATAAAATAATATTTTCTATTATATCAATAACTTTTTATTTTTTTTCAACTACACGTTCTCCATCAATCTACTATTTCAAAATACATTCTTCCAAAATAATGTAGCTCAAACACACCCAAAATATTGAAAAACTCGTGTTCTAATATACAAAGAACTTCTTTTGGATTTTAAACGCAAAATAATAGAGAAGTGAATTAGAGAAATCAACACAAGTATTTAACGTAGTTCGACGATGTGCCTACGCGAAACATAGATTTTTATTGGTATAAATAATAGGGTTACATCATTAGTATTTATATTAACCCTAGCCTAAGCTCATACAATACTTTAGGGCTCCGTTCCGTTCGATGCGCTCCACTCCGGCATCTGCATTTTTTATCCAGTAAACCTGTGTTCTACTCTATATAAGTCACATATACAACAACTTCTAATTGGAGTTCCTTGTTTACCCTTACAGCTAGGAATGAGAAAGCATTTTTGCTTAAAACATCGACAACTACTTATGGTGGTTGAATCTTTTGGGAATGCTGGTCCTGCTATTTAATAGCTAATGTATCTGATTTTAGTTTTGGTCTCATAATTATTATTCTTTACTCCAAGTCCATTGTTATAATTATTAGTGTGCTTTAATACTTAAATGTGGATCAGCTAGAGGTGTGATACCATGAATTTGTGTTGCTTCATGGCATTCACAAACATTGACACTCTACCTTGTTTCTGTCCCTGTCGAAGTACACATCACTCGCACATTTCATGCACGTCCAGCCATGGCATTGACAAGAGGCAAGGAAGTACCTTCACCGTAGCCATTCCATCCAGAAGGGGTCTAACACCTATCTAGTATTAGATTTCTTATTAAATCTAATGACAAATGGAACTCAAGTTGCTTTTCAGAGATTGGGATGGGAGCGGGAAAGGACGAGACATGGAAAATAAATCCTAATTTCAGGTTAAAACAAATGGTCTGGTTGAAGAAAGACGTATATTTTTTTTCCAATGTGAAGCTTTCTTTAACACCAACTTTTCAATCCTTAAAAGATTCAGCATAATTTCAATGGATTCCTCTACTTCAAACATAACCACAGCATACTGCAAAATGCTAAAAAATTTATCCACTTCATAATAAACACTCAATTTCTAATTTTCAATGGAACTAGATTGTACAAAACTAGGTAGAGGGCATATTTTATTTTCCTACCATGAAGAACTAATATACCTAAGTCCAAAAGAGGTAATGAGTTGCTCAGCTGCAGCTGGATTTGATCCGACAGCAAAGAAATGAAAGTGAGAATATACGTTAACAAGTGAAAGTGAGATTGATGGAAGATAAATTATTGGAACAATATCGTCTTAAAAAGCACTCTCATTCACAAGAGTAACACATTCTCAATAAGAAAAAAAATCACATTGTAGTAAAATGTGGTAAATTTGTTATGGAAAGAAGTAATTGACAATTATTGCAAAGATAAAAATATTTCTTATACTTCTAACACTACAATAAGATTTTTGATAATAGTTTTCAAAATTTGATTCCTAAACTTAAAGGAGTCAACTATTCTCACTTGTAGGATTGTCAACGATTCTAAGATACGATAAAATATAAAAAAAAATATAGAGTTTCACCCCCCTACTCTTTCATAAAGGTCCTGCCCTTTAGTATTTCTATTGATCTTGAGATTAAATTACTTCTATTACATCAAATTTTCCTTCAGATTGAATAGTGAATCCTACTGAGGATTTCTTCATTTTTGTGGTAAGGTGGGAAATATTCAAATTGTTGTTGCAGCTATCAATATCTGCCGGTTTCTCTCTTCATATTTTCAGGAAAAAAACATCAGAAACAATGTATTTTCTTTTCAAAACTAACTTTGAATTCGTGGTCATTAGAATGACTAGACATTTATAACTGAGACTCTTTCCATGGTGTGCCTCATAATTCTCATGTTTGTGCAGTTTTCTGGTATCAATGGAGTTTTATACTATAAAGGCAGGCGTCAAGTTCTTCTTTCCAATCTCGGCATTGGGTCAGACTCTGTACATTCCTTATCAGTGCATTCACAAATCACTTGATGATCCAATCAATAGCTGGCAGAAGGTAACTTATTTTCCTTGCTTTTTCCATCTCCCATTTTTTCTGATGCTGACAGACCACCCCAGATTCTATCTGAATATTTCTCAAATAGCAGGTTCGATATATGTATGATCTGAATTCTTTCCGTTGTCCATTTTAATCGACCATCTTGTTAAACCTTATGCTACTAAATAATAGAGCACTCTTGTTAATTTAATTCACATCTGCAACAATATTTATTGAATAGTAGCTTTTTTATGGACCGAATGCACCAGTAGGTTTATTAAATCAGTTTCTTCAAAATTTGAATCAACTCATCTTGAGAATACTTCGTTTTCACTTGGTCAATCCAAATATTACTTGTCATTTTCCACTACCACCTTTTTAAAGCAAACAAAAATGTTTCTGTATTTAAATTCAAATAGAGCCCCTTCTCTCTTGTGATGTTCTTTTTTCCCTCAACCGTACCAATACTGATTGTATCACTCATTACTCGCAAATGTATCTGATTTGGGCACCGTAACTCGTACTGTTATCTCAACCTCATGCGTTGCTTTTGCTGCTTTTCATTGGATATTGACCAACCCCAAACATCATGTGCTCCGAGATCTTTCCTACAAGGGTTCGGGGTATCTGCATCGCCATCAGGGCCATTGCTTTCTTGATATGTTATGTTATTTACACAGCCCGTGACGCTCAACTCCATCGGCTTAGGGAGTATTTTTTAATATATGCATGTGTGCATCTACTCGTGGATTTTTGTATTCTTAAAGGTTTTGGAAACCAAGGGCATGCCCCTGGAAGTCGTAACCAAGTTCTGTTGGAGCAAATCCGGTTGCAGCTGAACATTAGTGGAGAAACCCTGAATCCTGTATTAGTTCATGGTAGCTAAATAAAATATTCTATCTAGCTAGTTTTGTACAGTGCAGTTCCATTGAAAATTAGCAATTGAAGTGCACAAAACGTTTCAACATCCATACAGACCATTGATTTTCCAAATGATAAATATACAGCTATTGCAGATCTATGTACATTCCAAGTTTCTTAGCAGATAGATTTGAAAATTGGCAAAAGTTCTCACTTAAACATGCAAATCATCTGGTACTGCTGCTGGCAAATATTGTATTTGGTCAAAGAAAAGTTTTCAGACAGTGAAACTTCGTGCTTTTGCATCCTCATAGATTGGTTTGCTCACAGGAATTTTGTGCACGGTCGGATTTAGGAGGATTAGGACTCGATTTAGGATTCGAGGTGCTTTGTTCTACTTGATCGCCTGACTTCAGATGTGATTTTAGTGGCCTCTCAAAGTCTCTGGCTGCCGCGGGATCAATCACTAATTTATTGAGTTTTTGCTCCTGCAAAACAAAGATAAATGACTTCAAGGACTAGCTTCTGGAATGAGCAAATCAAGGAGAATGTGCATTTTAAGAGGCAGAAGAACAACTGTTCTCTTATATAGCCTAGACTTGTGTATTCTTTATAAAACCACAACGAATGGATGTACAAATAGACTTGATTACCATCAGCATTAAATGTGTGCACGTGCACGCAAGCGCGCACACAGAGATGCCAATCATTTTGTCAAAGTTGAAGGCTCTAGAAAAGTAACCAATGAGAAATGCCCACATTCTTAAATGTGAACTATACTTGTGGCAGTTGCAGGTGAAAAGATGAGATGCACTACCAATCGTGCCCACAGCTCTCACATCTAGTATAACTCCAATCCAATTCAAACCCCAACAAACTGGTACCAAAGAATACAAGGGCATACATGAACTGCACATAAAGATTATTTTTATTTGGATCGACAACAAATAAAATTCTATATAAAGATTGGTAACACTCCCTTTTAGATCATTAACTGAAGCGTTTTTTATCACTTGGAAAAATCAAATACAACCTTCTAAATTTTAAAAAATTTATTAATAGCATAACAAAGAAGTCAACCTCTAGTCATGACATCTTCCTTTCCCCAAGTAACAATATATTGTTTTAAGAAGCTTACATTTTGTAAGGCTTCAAGCTTTCTCTGCAACGCCTCATGCTCTGCCTGAATACGAAATGGAACACCATGCTTCTGGTACACATTATTTTGGGCCAAATCTTCATCGATATCACTTGAAGTCGTTGCAAACGGATGATTTGCAGGAATCCACCTAACAGTGTCGGGATCCACATCAGGAGGAACAGATTCTCCTTCTTTAAGAAACAGTGTAGGTCTCTTCCACTGATATGCACGTGATCTCCGTTTCTGATGGACTGATTGCTGTTCCTCTGTAAGAGTCACTGGAGCTAAACGGTATACTTTTCCACACATCTCAACACTTGAATTGCTCTTGCTGACCTTTATCATAGGGTTGTTGAATGGGTCTTCATATTTGAGAGGCGTTGAGCTGAAAAGAAACATCAGAAAACAAACAAAAGAAAATCTAATCTTAAGCATGAAATAAAACTGAAACATGCGGTGAGTCAGCATATCATACAAATTGTCTGACAAGTTGTTTGACAACCGTTCACCAAAGAAAGCAAGTAGTTGAGTGCTAAATTCAACTTTCTAGAAACTTTAAGCCCTATGATCTGCCATCAGTTAGCAAAAGACATGGATTGTGAAAGCTTTTACAGTTAAACTGTTAAATTATAACATCCCACGAATCTTTCACTAACGTTGTGTGCCTAGAGCTTACAGAATTGATGTTAGAACCATACATGCCTCTTCTATCCGATCTCAGCTGACCACGGCGTACAAGATCAGCCACAGAGCCAGGACGATTGTATCTTGATTTCCTTGCAGCATATCCTTTCACCACAATAATTAACAAAGTTGCCACAATGCACAATCCAACAGTGAAACTTATACCAGAATATTTCCCAGTCTGCAAAAAGAACACAAAAATGGAAAATTAAATATAGGGAATAATTCCATTACCCCCAAGGGCCCCATCTAGGGAACACATTCTGGAAGGAGCAAGTTGGCCGTGCACAAGGTTCAGATATCTTTGCAAAAGAAACAATAGCTCCAAAAGCATATTCCCAGCATTTCAAATGAAATGATATTTTCATCTGTCTAGAAAACCTAATCATTTTACCAAGAGGCATGTCCCGTTTAGAGGAAAATACAGCACATTGAAAAACCTTGCAGATGAAAATTCATGGATTCAAAAATTAAAAATATCAATACATGATACAGAATCATATCAGCGATAAAATCAAGCTAATTCTATTCCCAGTTAATTTGTTATAGAGCAATTTTAATTCGGATCCGAATGGTCCACGGGAAACAAACCTTTATGGTCATATCAGGCAATGTCAATTTAGTCAACCTCCCCCTCTTAGAACCTACTGTAGTAGGATTGCACCACTGTTATAAAAATAAAAATGATAAAAAACTTCTTTAGTTATACACAAGATGTGTTCTAATAATCTAAGGCATCATTCCTTCTAATATCCTCAAACAATTGTATATTCATTTTTGATAGTAAGATAATAGACTAGCTATAAAAGAGCAAAATCAGCTCAAATTGAACATTCAAGTTCAATCATCAGGAATAAGTGGAACTCAAGAAGAAAGATTAAGCACAAGCAAGACGTTGCAGTAATACAAATACCTACATACATAGATATAAAACAGTGCACACCAACATTTGTATAAAATAAATATAACATAAATTAACTAACAATTGTAGAATAGGAAGTACAACAGAGCGTAAATGGCACAAATTGACTGCGCTTCTTCCTTTATTATATTTTTATTCTACTTCATTGCAAATCTTTATTTCTTTTCCAAATGTCGCCAAGGCATTCCCAGTTGCCCAGCATCCCCACCCGTAAACAACTATATAGTCTTATTTCAAATTCTTTTACTGAGTTCCAATTCGGCATTGGACAAAAATTGAGTACAAATTATCCAAATAAATGTTGAACATATTGGTTGCATAATATTTCCAGATACATATAGAAAGGTAGATATTACCTTGAAAACTAACAAAGGAAGAGAGCTAATTGATTCTTGGAACATAGAAACTGGGTTTTGCTGTGTCTTCACTGCATTGTCTTTTGATGAGTTATTAACTATAACCACATCTCGAAGGCGCTTGTCATCATCTGAACTCACTGCTCTAACTATGAACTTTCTTAGTGTACTTCCACGGGTACAGTTTTTACAAGTACAAGCAAATTCCAAATATCTCCGAAATCGTACTTCACTTGATAAAATCCGAATCTTCAAAACAAAAAATTTAGAAACATACAATCAGAAAATTGAATAATAAATAGGCAGAAAATGGGAAACAAAAGAATACCATAAGAATTGAAATAGGGTTTGCAATTCGACATACTGGGAACGAGGACGAATGAAAATGTAGCGTCCATATTGAAGCCGTAGTCGTCATTATTATTGGTGGAATAGAAACAGAATATTCATTCTAGCAAATTGAAGAAGGAAATTTCTGCAACAAAGGTGAGCTGATTTGGGGAAAGTATTAGGGTTAGGGGTTTGTAAAATGACAAATTGCCGGTAGTATTGAACCGACGGCCCCAAATTTTCATACCAGATTTTGATAGCTTCTCGGGTAAATTGTTTAATATGGCCCAATATCTTTTTACTATATGGGCTTTCTGATCCAAAGCATGACTCACGATACTAACTAAGGGTAAGTCACATTATTTTGAAAGAATATATTTTAAAATAAAAGATTGATAAATAATGTGTAATTAAAAAAAAATTATTGATGTGATGAAAAATATTATTTTATTGAAGAATATAGTTAAAATGAGCAGAATAATGAAAATAAAAATTTTAATGTGACTCAAATGTGGGGCGAACCTTTAATTTTGATAGTCTCTTCTCGTGTTTTATGGAAAGGAAATCACAAACTAAATCACAAATCACACAAATTCGTAATCACATATCACAAAATTTATGGATCACAATCGAGTGTAGAGTTGGGCAAAAACAAATCCAAACCAATCAAACCGATTAATTCAACCAAAACCAATCAGGTTGGTTTCGTTTTTTAGTTCAACTGGGTTGGGTTCAAGTTAGAAAATCAAATTTTAGGTCGGATTGGATTGAATTTTGGGTTATCTATTAAAATCCAACTCAACCCAACCCAATAAACTAAAAAATATTAAAAAGAAAATTAGTACTTAAAATCAAAAACCTAAAACCTAATGATCAAAATTCTCCTACCTCTTGTCTCTTTTACCTTTCATTGTTACTCGTGTCTCGACTTTTTTATTCGATTTTTTGACGTGATTTTTGAATAAACACTTGAATTGAAGGAGGATTGGGTCCAAATCACCTTTCTTAATGTAACTGAAATTAATCTAAATTGAAATGATATCAAACTTTAAAGAAGTTGTTCAAATTCAACGAAATATGTTCCAACCATTGGGCATATAAAAAAATTGTCCAACAAAACAATATCTATGTCCAACTTGAATTGGATTCAAGTCCAAACCAATCAACTCAATCCAAACCGACCAAAGTTTGGTCGGTTTGGATTGAGTTGAGTTTCAACTGTGAATTTGTTGGTTTCGATTTGAATTATTGTCCAACCGAACATGTACGGTTGGACTCAAAACCAATCCAATCAAATCAATGGACAGCCCTAATCGAGTATTATAAAAACATATTAAGTCTAATAATAACTTTTATGGAGGACTGGCCTTATATTTTGAATAAGAGTAATGTTATTTAGTATCGTTAGTGTTTAATATCAGTCTAGGTGAAAGTATTTGTGACATTAAATTATAAATTCAATTAAATACAATGATTTATGACCTATTTAATAGAACATATGATATGCTGACACTTAAACTGATATTCAATATCATTGGTGTTAGATGACATTATTCTCATAATTGAGTAATGTTATTTAACACTATCCAAATACTTACGTGTGTATCAATGATCCTAGCTCAAACACGCTAAAGAGAAATATTTCCATTAGAAACTATGAAACATTACATTTTTTGTGTGAATAAAAAAAAGAGTTACTTTATTATTTCACACCTCTTAGATATTTTTATAAAACTTCTTTTATTCTCGATTTTTCTAACTAATAACTAACATTAAATTATAAATGAATATTAATTACGTAAGATCCTTATTTATTTAATTTTGCAAACTATTTTTCTAATCATATTCCAAACATCACGAAAGGTGTTATCAAAAAGTCTCCTAGACGTGACTGTCACATGCCCAAAGTATTAAATACTGATTAATATACAAAAATGTTAACTTAGTATATAATTGTCCGGAAACATAATTTTTTGTGTGACTAATGGTATAGAGCACATATATTAAAACAATGTTATTTAACACTATTAGCGTTGTAACATCTAATATATGTGCGACAATAAATTTCATTAAATGAGAGGAACGGTTAAATGATTACATAATTTTATCTTTAATTGAGTATATCATATAATGTCACTTAGATTAGTGTTCTAGAACCAATGAAGTTAGATATCATTATTCCATATGTTAACATAGAGATCGCAATTTTGATTAATGTCGCTCCAACCTTCCTCTAAATTTATTTTTTAAGCCCTTTCCAACATGAGGATGCCTTATGTTTTTTCTTCTTTATTTAGTCCCTATTGGTAGAAATTTTGTGAAAAGTGATTTTCTTATTGTAGAAAAAGATTATGAGCTCACGTACAAAATTATTTTATTAAAAAAAATTATAATTAAAAATAAATTTGAGAAAAATAAATTTCAAAAATTGAAGGCGAAATAACATGAGTGTTCTTCTGTCCGCTGCAAGCAAGTTAACGAAGTTCTCACCGTTGACGTGATGACGACGCATCGCGATGCTCTACACACCCGTTGCCACGTCATCGGTGCATTTTTTCATCGTTGCCCTTTTGCTTTGGCTTCCCCCCTCCCCCCATAACGCCCGGCCGCCCAAAATCGGTCACTTCATCCACTAAAATAAATGTTACTTTCCCACCCACTCCAAATGACTTCCCAATTAATATTTACCAACCTATCCACCAATAATTTATCCACCCACTAATTCTCACATTCTCCTATTTTTATTGAGAAAAAAGTTACAATAGATACAAAATCTATCGAGTCTCAAACATTTTTCTTTGCTTCTCTAGGATAATTAGGTGCCTCTTTTTTATGTAATTACTTATAATTTTACTTTAAAGAAAATTATTTTATATGCTTTGATTATTATTTTAATCTATAACGAATTTTTCTCTATTTGATGAACGAATTGAAAATTTTAGTAATCTGAACAACTCGAACTTGTTGTAGGGATGAATTCAGAAAATATTGACAATGTGTTTATTTCATAAGTTTTCTTTAGCCAAAATACCCAAAGTTGGGCATGAATTTGAGTTGCATGAGGAGACGTTTAGTTTCTATAATTAGTAAGCATGAGGAATAGGATTTAATACAAGAATAGCAAGTAGTAAGAAGAACAA
The DNA here is from genome assembly GCA_903798255.1 of Fraxinus quadrangulata. Classification (NCBI taxonomy): domain Eukaryota; kingdom Viridiplantae; phylum Streptophyta; class Magnoliopsida; order Lamiales; family Oleaceae; genus Fraxinus; species Fraxinus quadrangulata. The sequence continues at coordinate 23,839 of CAIGRB010154556.1, read as the reverse complement.
GGAAACAAACGAGACTTACTAAAAATTATTTGTGTACTCAAAGGAAGGGAGAACGATGATATTTACTAGAGAAAACATAAAAATCTTGTGCCACGAGTTGGGAAAGAAATCATGAAAGTATACGAGTTAGATGCAACACTAGATTATATGTGGTCAAACAACAAATCGAACAGTTTCACAAATAAATATTACACAAATTGGTAACAAATCAATGATATTGTCGACAATTTGACATTAAATGAATAAAAGAATATTATAAATTTCAATGGCATTACTCATAATTTATTTTTATTAATAAAAGAATATTAATACGTGAGAATTGGGGTGGGTGGGAAAGTGACGTGATTGAGTGACAGAGTTGGGGGTGCGCGGTGGGAGGGAAAAGCCAAAGCAAAAAGGCCTGTTCTAATTTCTATGCTAGGATGAAATGATCGATTTTGGTTGGTTGGGTGGTGATGTGGGGGAAAGTCAAAGCAAAGAACAGATTATGAATTCAGCTTAACCACTTTTTCAGTTTTTTGCTTTCAAAATTCATCCCTCTAACTAGTTTCCTTCTGATCCAAGTTGGGTCTCTGTGAGCTTTATTCTTGGAATTGACAGCGGGGATATGGACGGAGGTGCTGACGGTGGCATGCCATATCGTAGGGTTCATTTGGGTGGAGGAGTGATGTAGTTCGAAACTACAAACATAATAATAACAAAATGAAATGTATTGTCCTTAAGAAAATAAACTTTTTTTTTTTTCATGAATAACCAAAAACCCTACAAGACGTTTTAGAGTTTTAAATATGAAAAGAACAGATAACTTATTGGGTCAACTGTCCCTTAATGAGTTAGACTACAAAGCAAAATAAATAAATACTGTAAATAATAAACTAAGAAACATATAGCCTGCGTTTGATATCCATTTTTTGGTCCAAATTCTCATTTTACTACAGTGTTCTCCTGCATTTTTCAGACAAATGACTTACACATTTGCAGAGTGAATGAAGAAATGATAGAGCCGTTGTATTACTTGGACAAGTTTGCCCTCTGATTCACCATCCGTTTTTACGTATTTGCCCTCCATCAATTGAGATAATGTTTGAAGGAAACAAAAAATGACTTCAAGGGCAAAACTGAAATTAAAAGGACCCACAACTTTACATTTTAAATAAATAAATAAAAAGTAAAGAAAAGAAAAATTAATAGCTAATTGCAACCACACTTTCAACTTTTTTTAAAAAGTACAAATGAGTTTCAAATAAATTATTTAAAAAAAAAAAATTCTTCCTTTCTTCATCTTCCACTCCCTCTTCTCCACCACCACCACCAGACTTTTAATTGATTGACAGATCCCGCGGGGAGCATATATGTAATGGGTAACTGATTTAAACATTTCATTTTCCAGATTTAATTGGCTAATTTCTTTCATTTGATGGCCTGTTAAATCAGCTTGATTTCATTGTACATAGTAGGTTCTTTTTGTATTTAAGAAAGAACAGATTATGAATTCAGATTAACCACTTTTTCAGTTTTTGCTTTCAAATTTCATCTCTCTAACTAGTTTCCTTCTGATCCAAGTTGGGTCTCTGTGAGCTTTATTCTTGGAATTGACAGCGGGGATATAGACGGAGGTGTTGACGGTGGCATGCCATATCGTAGGGTTCATTTGGGTGGAGGAGTGACGTAGTTCGAAATTACAAACACAATAATAACAAGATGAAATGGATTATCCTTAAGAAAACAAATGTTTTTTCTTATTTCATGAATAACCAAAAACTCTATAAGACATTTTAGAGCTTTAAATATAAAAAAAACAGATAACCTAATGGGCCAGCAGTTCCTTAATGGGTTGGGCTACAAAGCAAAATAAATAAATACTGTAAATAATAAACTAAGAAACATAAAGTGTCGTTTTGACTTAGCAAACAAATTCAAATGTTCAAAATTCATCATACATCACAGCATAGCTGTGAGTTCAATGGGAATCGTCGCGAACTTTCTGGAATGGGGTCATGGGCCCAAAACGGATACCGTATGCAAAAGTTACGTCATTTTCTTCGAACACCGACCATCCAAGCGTTCTAAATACGCAAGTACATGTTCCTCCACGCTAACCTCAACAAGGAGGCTGACATTGTGGTGATGGAGTGTTTTGCATGTATGGGTTCGAGTTTGGTGTTATATATAGGTGGGTGGGGTAGGTCGATGGAGGAGTGGCGCCTGTGTGTGGGAGTGATGAACCAAATTGTGATGAGTGTGAGGGGTAGGCTTGGGAGTGGGAGAGGGAGAGGGGAAAAGAAGAAGATAATTTTACTTTCTCTTAATTTTTTTTTAATTTATTTTGTTTGGGATTTATTTAATGGGTGTTTGGTGGGGATTAAAATTACATTTTTAGTATATTGTGATAGAAGTTTTTAAAATGTGTGGTTGAAAAGTTGTAGTACCCATGAAAGATGTGATTAATATTGATTGTTTGACTTTGACTTATATTAAAATCTGATTTTAATCCAAAACATACTTTTTTATATAAAATTAGGAGTATAATTACAATTTATTCTTATTTTTCTTTTATTTTTTTATTTAAATATGATGGTATATTTGTTATTTTACAAATTTTAATTAAGAGATTGGATAAAAATTGAAAAAAATGAAATTTTCCATAATGAAATATGAAAATATGGGTAAAAATGCAAAAAAAATAAAATAAAAATGAAATGTAAGGATATTTTACATTCTAAACGTAAAATTTAAGAACGTTTTGTGTTAATAAACCGTGAAAAAAATACACCATCACCATGTAAACTTTGTTCTCTTGCCCTATGAAGACAAGATTGTTGTCGGAAAGACGACTAACTCAATCGAAAGAACAAATAAAATAAGTAGAAAATGAAAAGTAGAAGATGAAGACGAAGCGATGTATGCCAAAACAAATCTCCTTAAAACAGATTTCGCCCCCCAATTAAGTGCAAACGGGATTATGGACGTCGTCTCCCAAGATACAACGCTCCTTCCAAAGTCGATACTGCACAATGCCAACCTTGTCGGTAGAACCAAAAACTGATCTTACTCGAACGGAATATCGACGAATTTATTTGAAGGATATATAATAACAGAATTTGGAGAGAGATAAATTTTAGAAATCAATAATCTTTTTTAATTGATTTGGTGTACCCAAAACGAATTTGGAGTTCTCTATTTATAGA
>CAIGRB010154556.1:0-15827 GCA_903798255.1 Fraxinus quadrangulata | reverse complement strand
AAAAAAAAAAAAAAAATATTTTATCTTAAAATTTCAATAAATATGTATAGGAATGACTGAAGAGCACCAAGCCTCATGTTTTAAGTATTGGTGACATGTCATATTAATTCATTAATGAATGATTAATTTAATTCAAATGTTGAGATATATCGAAACTTTGTCGCTTGTATAGAAATGAAAATAATTATAAATTCGTATATTACCTTTCAACCACTTTTCAGAATCCCTTTTCAAGTGGTACATCGTAAAGATATATTATGCTTTCGGGAAAGAAAGAAGGTTAACGAGTGAAATGACTCTATTTATATAAATTTAATTATTGCGATATTCCTATAGATTATTCGTCTATATTAATGTCGTTATTGGTTATAAAGGAAGCCTTCTCTATCGTTGTACATGTCTCGTTGGATTAAATTCAACGCAAAAACTAGAAAGAAAACATTAAAGTCACCTCAAGAAATCTGTTTGATGCCTTTAAAAACTTTTCAAGCTTTTGTAGGGTGTGAAAATGAAAGCAGTAAATATGTTAAAGATCCAGAGCATAAATACAGATATGACAAAAGCAGCGCAAATTTATGGTAATTATTTATTTGTATTGATATTTAGTCCGGTCATTATTATTTTTTTTAAAAAAATGAATTTTAAATTGTAATTTTTTGGATAATGTTTGATTAGTAAGTACGAAAAAATTTTAAATTTATGTACAAAAATATTTTATTGTATAAATGTGTGATTAAAAATGAGTATAAAAATTAAAAAAATTTGTTTTACAGAGAAACAAACAGGAACTTAATGTACGATTCCATAAAGGACTAAATATAAATCATAAAAATATTATAAACATAAATTAAAATATTACGAACATCAAGCCCTTATTTGATCCTCATTTTTTTAAAATATATTTTTATCTTTTTTCTTTTTAACCACAAATTTTTTAATAAAATGATATTACACGTAAATTCAAATTTTTTTCTTATTTCTTAATCACACATTATCTATCAATCTACTATTTCAAAATATATTTTATACAGAAAAAAAATGAAAAAAGGCTCAAACAAGTTCTAAAGTAGAAATTGTATCAACAATCAAATTAAATTGGCAAATTTCTTCCATCAAGAGACTTGTATTTGAAGATATGCAGACTAGCATACGTTTGACAAGGGTTTACTATATAAAATAAATAAAAATAAGTGATAAGTCCCGAACATTGTAACGCGTGTGTCGTCCAAAACATAAGAGGCATGATGACTTGATGTCATCCTCGACAAACAAATAGCACTTACTAATCTCACTATATAAAATAATTTGAGTATTTGCCAAACATATGATTAACTCAAAACAGATATTTATGAAAAGAGATTAGAATTAGGGTTAAGGAGAAAAAAGGAGGGGGGAACCGAGCGTGTAGAAGTAATTGGTATTTCTTTTTCCTTCCTAACATGGAATTGATCTTCTTCTTCGGCTAATCCTTAATTAATTCATCCATGGAAGCTGCTATTGTATAAAGTATTGAATAATTAAGGTAATTACAATTTGATTAAAGGAAAACCGTAGTAAAATGGTCTATTGTTCTGGATGCTGGCTGATGCTGAACTCTGTAGTTGGTTGCGGCGGAGGAGGAGGAAGAGGTGGCGGCCGGCAAATTTCCGCATTTCTGACACCGGCTGACGGGCAAAATCTGGCGGCAAGAGGGGCAGGAGGAGTGGGAACCGAGCCAAGTGTCAACGCATACGACATGGAAGCCATGGCCGCACTGTGGAAGCACGCGGACCTCTTCTCCAGCGGCGAACTCCGCTACTCCGCCAGGCAAATGGCGCAGTCAGAGAACTTCTTGGCTTCCTCATCCTCGCCGTAGATTAGCTTCGGTATGGACTTCAGGACCTTCTTTTTGAGTCCTTTGTTGGCAGGCGTGGATGCGGCTGGCAGGGCGGCAGCGGCTCTGTTAGTGATGCGTCGGATCCAGTCGCAGCGGACCACGATGGCAAGGCCAAGAACGCAGATTACTGCGCAGAGCAGAGCCGCAAGTATGATTATGTAATCTGAGTTGAGGGACTCGATTGGTGGAGGTGACTCGATGGACGGAAGTGCTTGCGGCGGCGACGCACTTACGCCGCCGAGGAAACGAGAACGGAGAGGCATGAATGGAATAAGAGGATTTGAGTTTTTTTTTTCCTACTGTGTATAAAGCTTGCAAATTTCTAGTTTTAATGGTGTATAAACGAGGAAAAGGACAAATGCAAGATCGATAATGACACTACATACCCACGTACTTCCAAAATTTACAAACATATCCTTTTAAAGTTTTATTATGGGCTTTTGGATGGCTTTTACTTTTTTCTTTTTTATTATGTGATTAAAAATGAATTTAAAAAAAAAAAATTTAATGTAATAATTGTCAAACCGGAGATTAGTAGATAAGACTTGATAGGTGTGGTCAGTATCAAATGTCATATCGATAGCATGGTCATGTTGTTGTCAATTATTAAATTTGTAATAGTATGTTAGCTCGTGGTCAACTTGAATTGATTTAAGTAGTCGCTTGTAAAACTCCTTAATTATCATACGCGCTCAACTCGACATATTATGTATAGCCTCAAATTTGCTCATAGACATAAAGAGGGAAATACTAATTACATAGTCAGCTCTCATGGACCCTTCTTTGTCACGGGCGCACCTCGTATAATACTACTTTCACAAAAAGTTCTCTAGAAAAGATGAGAAAAGTTATCAGGAGTGAGAAAATGAAATTATAAAAAATAAAAAATAAGGGCAATATAGTATTACAACTTCTTAATTGTACTAGTTTTTGTATGTGCATTTCACATTTTATAATTTGTGTCTTCTTTCTAATAAAAGTTAGTAAAGATATTCAACTAAAATTATCTTATTATATTTTAGATTATAAATTATTGACAAAAGTCAATAGAACTATTCATTTTCAATCTTTAGTGGGTGTTTGGTGGAGATTAAAATCTAGCCCATGTTTGAAACCCATTTTTTTCTCATTCTATTTCTCATTCTTCATTTCAACCACACATTCTATCAATAAAATAATATTACACATAAATCTAAAAATTCTCCTTACTTTTTAACCACACAATCTTCCATCAATCACTATTCCAAATTTTTTTCACCCAAAATGAGTGTCAAACAGGGCTTATTATATTAGTTTGTACTAAATCTAATAAAGAATTTATTTAAAAAAATTATCTCAAAAGGAAATTAAACCCCTGTTTGAAACCCATTTTATTTCTCATTCTATTTCTCATTCTTCATTTCAACCACACATTCTATCAATAAAATAATATTACACATAAATCTAAAAATTCTCCTTACTTTTTAACCACACAATCTTCCATCAATTACTATTTCAAATTTTTTTCCACCCAAAATGGGTGTCAAACAAGGGCTAGATTTTTAGTAGATTGTGATAAAAAAATTTGAAATGTGTGGTTGAAAAGTTGTGTGACCCATGAAAGATGTGGTTAATATTGATTGTTTAACTTTAATTTAAATTAAAATCTGATTTTAATGCGAAACAAATATGGCTTAATCTCTCATCATCCTTCTGTATATCGTATCAACGATTCCTGGATATACCTCAAATTTAATTCGTAACTTCTAAGTTCAATAAAAATCAAGCATTCTCGTTTCAATTTTTATGTACAGATCAACAATGTATTACTTGTAGGAGTTGTCTAACTAAAAGATAATGGCTTAATAGGACAAAGCGTCCCTACGTTTGGCATGTAGTGTGCAAAACGTCCATACGTTTCAAAATTTTGTATTTTCATCCATATTTCAATGTTTCATTGCGGAAAACGTCATTTTCACCTATTTTTAACGTAAAATAACTAATATACCCTCATATATAAATAAAACAAAAAATAAAAGAAAAATAAAAAATAAATTGAAATCTTACTCCTAAACTTTTCAAAAAATGCAAATGAATCCAAAATTTACAAAAATATTAAAAATAACAAAAAAAAAACTCCCCCTCTCTTATCCTCTGTCTCCCTCCGCCTCCTTCAACCCCTCGCTGCCGCCACCAAAACCATTGGAATTTCACCCCTCTGCAATTGAACTCTCATTGCGCTTATACAGATGTGTTCATAACATCAAACAAATTTGAAAATCAGAATTTACAGCCATTTTCTTCAATAGCAAATTCGATTTGGCAAAACATTTCGAATACAAGCAAACAAACTTAAATTCAATTACCTGACATTGTAATTGTGTTTCACCACATCAAGTGGCGTTGTTACAACAGCCACCAATGCTCCTGTAGCTGCTTCAGCAGTAGCATGAACCACCAACCTCTCATCACTCGCGCTCGTTGGAGAAATTTCTATCAAACCCTTTTTTGCCTCCTCTTAGGTGGTAAAATGCACTGTCTTAAAAGGTGCATTCATTATTACGATGGTCCAATAAGATGCATAAAATGCCCTAATCCCCTCATCCCTCAATACCTTCCTCACGCAATCCCACACCCCACTGTATGCATTGCTACTCAATCGCAACCTCTGCTTGACCATATCCATAGGAGTAAATACCGCATCACTACAAACAATAGCAAAAACCCCAGAAACAGCGTGTGCCACATAATTATTCGGATTTCCACCAGAAAAATTCTTTATTTTTGGGTGCCACAGAACTGGAGGCCGTCGGACTAGGCGAGACAACAACGATTTTCGGGTAGTAATTGGGCAATTGGGAGACCTATATTAGGTCAGAATTCGAGAATTTTGGGGAGGCGTCGACGGCCATAGAGATGAACAAAAATGAATGAATCGGGGCAAATGGGAAGTTCCAAATCTGGGTCCAAAAGTTTGTGGGTTTGCAGTAAATATATTCTTTATTTGCATTTTAAAAAAAGTTTAGGAGTAAGATTGCAATTTATTCTTTATTTTTCTTTTCTTTCATTTTTTGTTTTATTTATATAGGAGGGTATATTGGTCATTTTACATTAATAATAGGTGAAAAGAACGTTTTCCGCCATGAAACATTGAAATATGAGTGAAAATACAAAATTTTAAAATGTAGGGACGTTTTGCACACTATATGCCAAACGTAGGGATATTTTGTGCTATTAAGCCAAAATATAATCAATACAATATTTTAATTAATGGAGGAGTCAAAAATTGATTCTAGTGGAGGCAAAAATTAAACTACGCAAATAAAATAAAATTCAAACAACACAATAACACAATATATAATAATTTTTTTAATTTTTTCCCTACAAAATTTCACACTTTGTAAATGTTTTATAATGGCCTCATTTCATACATTTCATTTTTTAACATTTTCACCCTTAATAATACCTTTAATTGCACAAAACATCATTTTAATCCAATTTCTCTAAAAAAAAGGTTAAAAATGACGAATATACCCTCATATTTAAATAAAAGAAAAATATAGAACTAATTGCAATCATAGTTCTAATTTTTTTTTCATAAAAAAAAAATTCAGATGAGTTTCAAACAAATTATAAAAAAATTAGGAAAAAAAATACCTTTTTCCTCATCCAATCCTACTTTTTTTCCCTCAAATTTGTTCAATTTCCGTTTTTCCTCACCCTTGCATCCTTCTAATTCATCATTTCACTTTTTATTAAGGAATTATATGAAAATAATGTTTTGAGCAATTAAATGTGTAATTAAAGATGAAAATGTCAAAAATAAAAGATAGAGATATTTTTCACAATAATAATGAAAGATAGAAATATGTACTAATTATCCATTAAAAAAAAATAAAAAGGTCACTAGCCGGGATGAGCGGGGAATGGCTGGGGTTCACTACTGATTTGAAATTGAATGGTGGGTAAGTGGGTGGGGCCCATGGGCACTTATCTGAGCTAAACTAGAAATTGCACTGAGATTTCAATTTTTAAGCAAAACCCTTTCACAATCAAATAATCATGCAGAAACCTCACTTCAATTCTTCCAAAAAATAAAAATAAAAATAAATAAAGTAAAGTAAATCTTACATAGTAGTTTGTTGTACATGCAAGGCATGTCAAGTGCCCGTGATGATTTATGTCTCAAGTAAATGTGGACAAAAATAATTCAAATAATGTATGAAAAAAATTGTTTGGTAATGAACAAATGTGAAGTTCAGTTTAAGTTATTTCTTAATATAATAAATAGATAAATAATTAGTTTTAGTAAATTGAAGTGTATATACTTGTAGAACGAATAAAGTAGTTGTTAGTAAATTGAAGTGTTTATACACGAGTAGAACAAATAAAGCGTAAAATAATTCACATTATATTCTATACACTGCGCGCTATTGGTCACGGGCCTGTTAACAAGTCTCTATTCGCAAATTGATTAATATCACGATTTTCTCTAGGAATGTCTACACTGGCAGTGATGTTGGCCGTCGTTCTAGAAGAAAGTGCTTCTGCATCTATCATCTCAATACTTGATCGAGTGTCTTCCCTACCATTGGAATGAAAATAAGAGCTCACTGAATCTCTTGGGCTCCCTCCTAATGTATGGGTTGGAGGACGCTCTTTGTTCTTCTTTGCATGCTTATGCCAGCTCATTAATGCCTTGGAAGTATGTTCATCAAAAATAGTCTTTTTCATGTTTGATCCCATCTGAAAATACACCACAGTAACGAAAACTTGAGAACACGATTCTTTCGACTGACTTGAGTAAAAGTAATTGCTCTTGAACAAAAACTACCTCAAGAGAAATGAAAAAAAAAAGGATTGTCAAGGAGAATTACCTGTGTCACGAGTGCATAAAGTGGAAGCGTTATATAACTGCATAAAAACTGTACTCCTAGCCTGCAAATTTGGAAGGAAAATGAGCTTATTCCAATACATTCATATCCTTTTCCAAAATTTATGATACAAATTCAAGAATCTCCACTACTTCTTTTCTTCTTTCAACAGTTGAACAACCTTCAGAATATGGACTAACGAGAAAACAGCTCAATAATTACCCGAGACCAACTCTGAGCATGGCCAAAAATATGCTGTCGTGGAAGCAAGAATACAGCCCGAATTCATACTGCAATACAAAAATGTATTTCATCCCTCGAGTACATAGTACTTTATGCTTAGTAGACGTAAAGGAATACAGGGAAAGAGATTCCTTACTGATATCCAGATGAAATATGTTATATCGAATGCATTCTGGACAAAGATAAGAGGGGGGAAAAAAGCTGATCAGAACTACAAATATAAATGCAATTTATAGTTGAAAGTATTATCATACTGAACTAATACAAGAAATATTTTGATAGGATGTGCATGAAACATTTTTGTATGTCTGGTAAGGATGATTTGACATTACAAAACACCATTAGGAAGAAAAAGAAGCTAAATTTTGTAGCATTGTATAGTCCAAGCCAGTTCTATGTAGTTGAATGCCCTTGGAACACATAGTACCAAACAGTAAAAATATCCATCATTTGCAGAAAATAGAGAATGCTCCAATGTACATAAAAGGAAAACAGAATGAAAAGGTAGCGACTCAACCTGAAAGAGCGTGAAATGGATAAGATGAAGAACTAATTTAGGCCAGCTAAACCAAAAATGTCTGTCGGAGACTTGGACAAGAGGTATGCCTTGAACAACGGCATGTCTTTCTTGGATTTCAACAGCCATTTGAGTTATGATTGCTTGGAGCTTTGAACCAACTGCTAACATTATCTTTAACCCACCCAGTAGTTAGCTTTTAAATCTAGTTGAAACTAATAGAAAGGATGGATATAATATTATAACAAGAAAAGCTTACTATCAGGGGCATTATTGACAGCCAAAACAAAGTTTGCCATCCTGAAACATTGAGAAGCAGATAGACCACCGCAGATAACCAGAGCACTGGACTGAAAAAAACACCAAGATATCAAGTGAGACAAGTAATATTTGGTGCTTTATATTCTACTGAGGAAATAACAAATATAAAGAGGAAATAAAGCATACGTGATTCCTACAACAACTTTAAAGTCGTCTTCCAATGACCTTTTGATGTATTTCTGAAAATTAAACTTACTTCCAGGGGCTAAATGAACCTATAAAGATTTCACATTCAATGGGAAGTATTAATATTTTGCATAAAATATCTAACATTACACGAACATTTCTTTTGAAGAACATACTGAGATGAAGCCATGTCTCATTGCCAAGTAGTCAGCTTTGGTAACAGACCTAAAGAATTGCCGAAAAAAGCAAACCTGAAATCGTTGAGTTCAGTTAATTCTTCACACCCAGTAAAATTAAAATGCATTCGCATACCAGTTCATAAAATATGAGATGATGCTATTAAAACAATTGCCTGTTTCATATTGTTGGGTATTGTGACCCAAATTCGGTCCAAATTGGGTTTAGGGCTTTGCATCGTGGAGTATTGGGTTTGAAGATGTCAAAATAGGGTTCAAGAAGGAAATAAGGCGGATTGACGGCGCTGGACGGACGCTTGACTCTCGCTCAAGCAGGAGGAGCAAAATTGGAACAGTAAAGCTGTCACTCGAGCAACGGGCTCTGGCCCGCTTCTCGCTCGAGCGTCGCTTGAAACTCGAGCGACATGCACCAGATTTTACACGATTTTTGACCTAATTTCCATATTTTAGGTTTATTCTAGGGTTTGGACATGACTCCTATAAATAGTAGACTCTTTATTCAATTTATTAGACCTTGAATTGCAGAAGTTGTATTTTCTCTCAATTGGTTATCATTAATAAAATACTCAGTTCCTCTGTCAATTTCTCTTCTTGTTTGCTTTTTTTTTTTACATCTTGCTCTTGATTATCAATTGTGCGATCTATACTTCATATTGCGCCATGTCGCCTCATCCTCAAATTCCTAAAGTGGTATTAGAGCCAAGGTTCAGTAGTTCCGCAGAGCAAGGATTTGATTGTTTAAGGTTTTTGTTATCGATAGCTACCATGAAGTATGATATTTCGCTGTTGGATCGCAATACAAGATTTTTGTTGTGGCAAATGAAGATGAGAGCTATATAAGCACAAATGAATTTGGATAATGCGTTATTGGGATTTGATAAGATGCCCACAACTTGGACAACAGATGAGAAGCAACGGAAGGATCGCAAGACACTTTCGCAGATTCGTCTTCATCTATCTAATAATATTCTTTAGGACATCTTGAAGGAGAAGACAACAGCTGCATTGTAGTTGAAACTGGAGCAATTGTGCATGATCAAAAGTCTGACCAATAAATTGCATCTGAAGCAGATGCTTTATTCTCATCGCATGACAGAAGGCCGATCACTGAAAGATCATTTGGCCGTGTTTAAGGAGATTGTCGCTGATCTGGAGACGTTAGAGGTAAAATATGATGAAGAAGACTTGACCTTAATCCTGTTGTACTCGCTGCCTGGTTCGTTTTCGTCGTTTAGGGACACGATTCTACCATTGAAGACGCGTATGATGCCTTATTCTCAAAAGAGAAGATAAAGCATCTAGTTGGAGCTGGTTCCAGAGATGATAAAGCTCTTGTAGTTTGTGGTGATCGACGAAGTGGGAAGTCAATGGTGGATTTCAGTAATAGGGTTTGTTTTTACTACAAGAAGAAATGACACATCAAGAAGGACTGCGAGAAATTGCATGGTAAGGGTAATTCAGCTACAAATTGTGGGAGACAATCAGAGACTTCAGGTGAAGCAGACATCGCATAGAACTTTGTAAGTGATGGAGAACTTCTGACTATTTCTGACGTGGAATCCAACCTTGACGAGGAGTGGATTTTGGATACAGCTGGTACGTTTCATATGAGTTCCAATAGGGATTTTTGAATCATATGAAACGGTGACGCAAGGTGGTATTGTTATGGGAAACAACGAATCTTGTCGGGTAGCTGGTATTGGGAGAGTCAGATTGAAGTTGGTGGATGGAACAATCAGAACACTTGACCAGATCGACATGTTTCAGACTTGAAGAAGAACATCATCTCGCTGAGTACCTTGGAATAGAGAGGGTACAGGTTCTCTGGTGCAAGTGGAGTCTTGAAGGTCCGGAAGGGTGTCCGTGTTGTATTGAAGGGGTGGAGAAAGTCCTACTTATACATCTTGCAAGATTTGGCAGAATCAGTGAAGAAACATCAGCACAGGTTTGGTACCGTGGTGAATATACAGTTTAGTACAGTACCGTTGGGAGTTGGCTCTGGGTCTATTTTGAAGAATACTACTCTGTTGAGTTTAGGGAATATGAGTAATTCCGCTTTGCCACCACAATCTGCGGTTCCATTGTATTCAACGGCTAGGGAGAGATCCATTGGAAATAGGTACAGGGATGCTGATATGAATGTGCATGCTTTTGGAGTTGTTAAAGGTGATGAGTCTAGCCAGAGGCCTTCAGTTAAAGCATTTAGTGGTGATTGTGCTATAGGGTGTGATTCGACCCTGTTTAGTAACTTTTGAATTCGTTGTGAATTTTGGGAATCCAGGGGTTAGGTTCATTTGTATTCGTGTCTGGATATGATGGAAGATGAAGAGTATTTTCGAGTGTTGGCAAGTTTTGGTTCAAGTTGAAGAGTTTAGTGCGTTTCGCTGCAATCGGACTTATTTTTCCAGGTGGAGAAATTTTAGAGTTTCGTTCGTTGCATTGGAATTTGTGTCAAGGTGGAAATTGTTGGGTTTTGTGACCCAAATAAGGTCTAAATTGGGTCTAGGGCTTCGCGTTGTGGAGTATTGAACTTGAAGATGTCAAAATAGGGTTCAAGAAGGAAATAAGGCTGATTGATGGCTCTGGATGGACGGACGCTCGACTCTCGTTCAAGCAAGAGGAGCAAAATTGAAACAGTGAAGCTGTTGCCCGAGCGACAGGCTCTCCCCCACTTCTTGCTCGGGCTTCGCTTGAACGACGGGCCACAGATCTTTTTCCTTATTTTTTGGTTTTACGCAATGTTTGACCTAGTTTTCATATTTTAGGTTTATTCTAGGGTTTGGACATGTCTCCTATAAATAGTAGACTGTTCATTTAGTTTATTAGACCTTGAATTGCAGAAGTTGTATTTTCTCTCAATTGGTTGTCATTAATAAAATACTCGGTTCCTTTTCCAATTTCTTAATATTCGGTTCCTTTTCCAATTTCTTCTTCTTGTTTGCTTTTCTTTTACATCTTGTTCTTGATTATCAATTGTGCAATTTATACTTGATATCGCGACATATCGCCTCATCCTCAAATTCCTAACACATATATATATAATAATCAATCAAATATCAACAATTTACTCATTGTTATTCTTACAGCGTAGAACAGGACGGGGGTTCTCGTCCAGAAACTGGTATGGTCTCTCACGAAAGATGTCTGATGTGTAAGCCTGAATCTAGAAGGATCTGCATAATACAGACACAGATTTTAGAAACTAAGTGAAAAACAACTCGATAGTTCAAGCATGAACGAGGAAACGTGTATTCAAAACAAAAATCATTATATTTAGTTCTCAGGAAAAAATACCATTTGATATTTCATAGTCATTAGCAAATTCTCTTTCCCAATGTTTCCATCCACGAATCTGTACCGTTGTTTCAAACAAAAAGAAACCAGAATACAAATAAGGCCAAATTCATTGACCACAAGAGAAAGTGGTCTCCAGATTAGGCAAGAAACCATGACCAAAAGTTGAAACCTTTAGGATATTATGAAGTGCTTGAATAAAAGTTACCTTCAATCTTCCCAGCATCATCGTTATTGCACTATAAATGACATGGAATATGGCCAAAAAGAATATGAAGATGTGTAGTTGATGCAGTCCATTGATGGATATAAGTGGCACATATCCCTATTACATTAAAAAACACATTTGTTTAAAATGATCATGGAGTATACAAAAGATCGGTGTTTCACTAATGCTGAGCCAGTCGCAAAAAAATATTAAATATTTCGCATTCAAAATTTTTAGGGATTTAGACCTAACCCAGTCACAAGAGAGATAATAAGCAAAATGAAATCAGAACACACAGTATGCCCTTAATGTGAGAGCTATGTCCACTCGCTGCAGTAAATTTTTCAATATCAAGAAGGAGAATTACAATGGTGATCTCATGCCTCTTAGTCTATACATCTTCAACAAAAATGGCCCCTAGTAAATCTTTTATATAATAGGAGTATTAGAGAAACCTGATACGTGTACAAATACCCAATATATCCATATAATAGGCCAATAAGAAAAGCGTACAATCCAACAGAAAGGGCAAAAGCATTAAATCAACAAAGTCACCCCACACATACAGGCAGAGACAAAAACACTGAAGTTTTTTGCAGCATCCCAAGCAGATCAAATGTAAAATTTGACTTTGGCAAATTAATGAATTCTTACTTTCTTGCATTCTTTGGCTGAACTATCTGCCGCCAAAATTCTATGTTCATACCATAAGAGCCTTCTATGTGACTCACTCTTATGTGCAGGTGGTTCTTTAGAATGTCCTTGCTTGGGGCATGGCAACATAGTGTCTCCAACATTTTCCGGAATACAGACTTGGGCAATGTAGTTCTGCCCAAAGGTCAAAAGTAGGGAAATGAAGCCTAGAACCATAAGCTCTGAAATCGTGAATTGAGAAAAGAAAGGGAAATCAGTAATCAATGTAAAGGACACTTAATGCATGTTTGGTATGTAGCACCGGGACACTATAATGAAAGTTTTATCTTTTTCTTTCATTGACGATGTTTAATATTGTCCTGTACAATACTCGCCACCAAACATGCTCTTAGTGTAATATCTTGTAAAAACACCAGCAAATGATGATTGACCTCTTACCCCCTTTAATTTTCTCTAGAGCTTCAACCAATGCTTTCTTCTTTCTTTTTTCAAATGTCTGGAAAAAAATAATAATCAATAGGGATGAAAAAGAAAGCCATAGTAGAAATTTTACAAATACAACTTTCACTAAACCAAATTGCCAATAGCACACACCTCTAGTGAAAACTATGACTGAACCAATGTGGAAATTTATTGTAAAATGACCTTATTAAATTCAACCACCTCGTCTAAAAGCTAAACGATTAAAGAGACGATAAATCACATCTAATCATTGAAAAAACCCAAGACCCTCCTTCGTTCGCACCATAAATAAAACATAGCAATGAAAAAAATGAAAATGAATCAAAATGAACTAAATAATTCTCATTAATTTTCCTTAAATTTCACTGTCCCATATGATCCCAATCCATATTTTCAAGGAAAAAGATCAAAATTAATATATTTCTTCAAAAAATTAAATAAAATCAATTAGAACTTTATTTTTTTCACCAAAATTTCCATTTTACATCAAAAGGGTCATATTTTTTATTATTTACAGAGCAGAAAAAAATAGAGAATTATTCAGAATTACCGCTCCAACTTTATGAAGAGTTTTTTCCAATATTATAGAAATGATAATGATCACAGCCGAAACTAATGCAACTGCCCATGTTGGTGTCTGATCTAGCTCCCTTGTATGTCTCAATCCTCCTCCTCCCGCCATTTTTCTTTGTATCTATATATTATATACACAATCTAGTAAGAAAATCATATCTAAGCAAAACCCACTTTTTTATTTCAATTTCTAACTAAAAAAGGAAGAAATTCAGATTATGATGATGACAATGGCAGGATGAATGATGGAGTTGGTTTCCGAAAAAATGAAAAGCCGATTCCGGGGGGCTTTGAAATAGAGGATCTGAACCGGGATGGTACGGAAGAATTGACAGTTGAAGAATAGGTATAGAGATTTGGCGCCATTCAAGAACCTGTTAATGAGAGTGTTAGTAGGAATTTAGTTAAGGAGAAAATATGGCCTCAACATCGAAAAGGGAATATTATGGAAAATAGTTTTATTCTTGTTTGGCAAGGATTAAAAATAAGTTGAGTTAATGAGAGTGTTAGTAGGAATTTAGTTAAGGAGAAAATATGGCCTCAACATCGAAAAGGGAATATTATGGAAAATAGTTTTATTCTTGTTTGGCAAGGATTAAAAATAAGTTGAGTTATTATTAAGTGACTTTTTATTTCTAAATATAATTAAATAAGTAAATTTTGTTTTNTTTTTTTTTTTTTTTTTTTCTTTATATATAAAAGTATATTAACGAATGCATGAATTTTATTTGGAAATCTATATATTATAAATTTAGTGATACAACTAGGGAATTGAGACGCAAATAAAGAAAATGTTAAGCTAAATTAAGACAATACAACACGATTATCAATAAAATATAGCAAATAATAATAAAAAAATTGAAATTTGTTATAAAAGATAGAACAAGATAAGATAATCAGAAAAGTCAATAAACTTGTGTGTATTTTATTAAAAATCAAATCCCTATATTTATAGGTAAGAATCGGGAATACAATAGTAATAATTTTTAGGGCTGCAGGGGTACAATCGTTATTCACATTAAATCCTAATTTACTTTTCTTTTACAACACTCCCATTTGAATGACGCATTACAAAATATCTGCCTCGTTAAAACCTTGTTTGATAAAAATTTAATGGGATAAAAAATCAAACGAAGGAAAAAAGTACAGTTACTTTGGAGTATAAAAATAAATAATGTCTCATTAAAACCTTACTAAGAAAACCCAGTAGGATAAAACCCAAGCGAAGGAAAAAAGTACAGATACTCCTCCTGATGTTGATAACTGGAAATCTTTGAGTCAACGCATCCAAATTTTATGAACCAATTTCTTGAATGTAGATGTCGACGATGCATTTGTGAATAAACCAGCCACATTTTCATTTGAACGAATTTGTTGAATATTGATGTTGCTATTCTTCTGAAACTCATGTGTATGAAAGAATTTTGAAGAACTATACTTCATCCTATCACCTTTAATATAGTTTCCTTTGAGTTGTGCAATACAAGCATCATTATCTTCATACAAAATTATTGGACTATCTTTTGTTGAAATTAATCCACATGATGATTGGATATGATGTGTCATGTTCCTCAATCATACACATTTTCGACCTGCTTCATGGATTGCAATAATTTCAGAATGATTTGAGGATATTGCTGTCAAGGATTGCTTCACAGATCTCCATGATATAGTCATTCCTCCACGTGTAAACATGTATCATGTTCGTGATTTAGTTTTATGTGAATCAGAAATAAAACTTGCATCTGCATATCCCACTAAAGCAGATCATGACTTTTGAGAATAAAATAATCTCAAATCAATAGTACACTTTAGGTAATAAAAAATATGTTTAACACCATTCCAATGTCTTTATATTGGTGTTGAGCTAT
The DNA here is from genome assembly GCA_903798255.1 of Fraxinus quadrangulata. Lineage (NCBI taxonomy): Eukaryota > Viridiplantae > Streptophyta > Magnoliopsida > Lamiales > Oleaceae > Fraxinus > Fraxinus quadrangulata. Next base: position 632 of record CAIGRB010154556.1, on the reverse strand, counting down.
ATCTTGTAAGGAGATTTACAAAAAAAACTATGTCAGTCGAGTGCAATTTGCAAGATAGGTTAATGCTTCAATTGCACTAAGATATTGTACTTCAAGACCAAGAACATTTTCTCCATCTTCGAGTGGACGAAATTGATCATTTTTCACATCAAGTGATCTAACAACCATATGTGATGTCAACAGATGTGCATTATCCATATAAAATCGTTTTAAGACTTTTTCTGTATATGTAAATTGATGAACAAATAATTCTGCAAGAAAATATTCAATCTGCAACCCGAGACATAATTTGATTGTTCTCAAATCTTTCATCTCAAATTTATTTTTCACATATTCTGCAATTTTTTTGAACTCTTCAGGAGTCTCATATTATAATATTATTTTGAAGGTAAATGTCTTTTAGGTTATGGACATTAATCACACAAAAAAGTGCCTCGCTAAAATCTTATTAGGAAAACCTAGTGGAAAAAATCCTAATGAAAGAAAAAGAGTACATCATTCTTTTAAGTACGCTACAATAGTTGTCTCATTAAAAACCTTGCCGAAAAACCCAATGGGACAAAATCTCGGTCAAGGAAAAAATAGTACAACACGTATTTACTACCCTCATGATAATATCACTTGAATTATGC
>CAIGRB010154555.1:0-13575 GCA_903798255.1 Fraxinus quadrangulata | reverse complement strand
TCAGAATGACATTCTTTATGAAGAAAATTGTGTAATTCTTAACAAGCTAACACTAGTTCTACTTGTGTACTATATGGAAATAGAGGAGCTGTTAAATCTTGATTTAAATATATTAAATATCCTCTCAACTACGTTCCTCAAGGAAGCATGTAGAAGATTGGACAACTTTTTTGCATTCTCAGGATCACTACCTTGACCACCACAATCTTGAAGATGAGAGAGGACACTTCGAAAATGAGCTAAAAATTGACGTCGATGTGGAAATCCACAATCTAGCAAAAATATTTACATGAAAATAAAATACTTTTAGATTTAGCAAGTAACTTATAACATGTATAATTATGATAAAATAAGATAAAAGAAAAAAAAAGAAATAATAAAGTCATACCTTGTCACATTTTAAGTCTATTTTTCCTTGTTAAAGCATCACTCAATACCTTAAAACCACGTGTCGATCCCTCCCAACCACTAAGTACATATATAAATTCCAAAATCAAAGTTACAAGAAGCCAAAACATTCTACGAAATTATTCCATGACGATTTCTATAACTGCTCGAATCATGTCCAGTTACCATTGCTGATATGAGTACCATCAATAGCTTCAATACAATCCTAAAATAATAAAACAATACAAACAAATAATGATAACACTAATGATAACATAAATAAAAAATTATAATAAATATTATTTTATAACTTACTTTAAAGTAAGAGTAAAATCTTGCACCTTTCCTTATTTTTCTGGCACAATGGATCCTAGTTTGACCATCATATCTACCACAAATTTGTTTAATGTCTGTAAAATCTTATTGAAACGAATCAAGTATTACTAATCTAATATACTATCAAAACACACAATTAATAGATAACTCAAAAAATTTAGAATTCAATACTATTTCAAAAATAAAAAATCCATAAACCTTAGATTAACAATCCAAACTTTAAAGTTTACTACTAATAATGTCCAAAAAATGCCTCATTTTAATTTAAATATTATCTATTTAAAACATTCTTCTGATGTCGTGTTCAAGAACCCAGACTTCTTTGCTTTAGTATTAAGTAAATCAAGGGCCTTGAAATGATCATCATCATTCAAATTTGAGATCTCCTTGATAATGTCCTAACAATTATGCTCTCCAGTGTCAATTGATTCAATAGCTCGATTGATCTTGTCAATTGTACTAGCAAGTTTGTCTATAATATCTAATTGAGTACTTTTGGGATCAAATGAACTAAATGCTTCAAACTCGGTTCCACTTTGTTTCGCATTGGTGGAGAACCTTTGAACTTATTGGATTAAGGAAAAATGGTTGAGTAAAGTTCCCAAGAGATGGTGGCTGATGTAAAGAGTCTTGTTTAACAATTTGTATAAATGCTTCAGTATCAGGTTCATACTTGAAGTCATATATTAAATCGTTACTAACTCTTCTTTCTACTGTATAAAATGTTCTTTCGTAGTATCATGACATGGTGCAATTGACTGTGTTCCAACAGTCTTTCAACTTCCAACTGCAATTCTCATATCTTCATAGTCTGCTAAAGTGTATGTGCGATAACTTTTATCTTCGGGATGAGATTATTAATGAAAAAAAATTATAAGTGCTAATGTATGAAACATACACATCACTAACCAATATCTCAAATTTTATTTTCCAAATCAAGTAATAAAAGAAGCTCACCATAAAGTAATCGTCCCATACTTCATTACTAGCAGTGAATTTCTTCGTCACATAATACTACTGTCATATTGTATATGCAACTTTGGAAATTTTGGGATGAAATTGTGCAGCTGATCCGTCTTCTAAACGTCCAGGTGCAACATATGTTACGAGCGGCTAATATGGCGACAGATTTTCTTGCAAAAAATGGATGCGGTGGTTCGTCTATTGACCTATTTTTTGGCGATAAGGTCCCGACTCTACTTTGAGGAGTTTTGTACACAGATAGTTTGGAATTACCTTATCTTAGACGTTGATGTGTTTTGTGTTTTGAGTTGAATTTCTTCTTTGTAATCTTGGTTTTCCTCCGCCAACGATGATATTTTTCTAATAAAATTTTTCATCTTTTTCAGAAAAAGAAAAGAACTAAAATGTAAACAAATAAAATTAACATAAAAGGACAATGAAAAAGCAGAGTTATTCTTTAGTAGAATCATATGGAGGCTACAACAAGGTTACAGAACAAATAATTAGGCAAATAGAATGTCATCCAAAATTTCCTTCAAATTGGCATGAAATGTTCTCATTATAAATATGTTAAACCAAGCTAATAGCTGATCTGAGTATACACATAACATAAACATTCCTGAAAGGTGGCATGAAATGTTCTAATTATGGGTTAAATTGGAATGACAGGTTTCAAAAACCCTTCCACTTTATGTGTAAGATATGCAGGGGAATTAATCATAACCATTAGAAATTAAGTGATTGGATAAGAAATGATTGTAGTGTACTTTTTAGAAGACCATCATTGACCCGACAATAGCTACCGTGAGAAGAAATTCTCATAACACTGGATCAAAGTGATTTACGAAAATTAGAATGATGGCTTTCAGAAAAGATTAAAATGTTCACTATTGGCTTCACTAAATGTGACATTTGCAGATTTATACAATGCAGCTAGTCTAAAGATGTCGATCTCGTCATTTGGACTGCATCTTCAGAAGAAGAGATTTTCACTATATACTGATTCTTTACATCTCCAACCATAACAAATGAATTTAACATATTAGCTCATGTCAAATAATTAAGCAAATGGAAAGTATCCAAAATTAACAGGGCAGGATGTGGTATTGGTAGAGTTTCTAAAACAACATAAAATGATTCACAAGTTATTTGTGTTGAACTCAATCAAATGATCAAAAAAGTCGATAATCGGATACACGATGAAGTCTTTGGGTTTGATATATGACAAAATACTATTGTTATCTTCAATTGAATTCAAACCAGTTAACGCAACTACCACGGTGCACAACCTCCCCACCAAAAACAATTCACAAATTCATATAATCCATATATTTTAATTCCTCCTTCAATTGATTAGAGAGAAAATGGACGCCATTAACTTCAAATTGGCAGTGCAAAATTGCATGCATATAAAGTAAATCAAGATGTATAAACTCCAACATTATACTAGAAATAATAGAAAACAATGCCGAAATCTAGAAACATAGCGTTAATCAACTTAAGATATTCACTCCAAATCAATATTTTAAGCAACAAAACTCCAGAACAAGAGAATCAACGGTACTTGCGGTTCCAACACTCAAAAAAAAAAATTCAAAAATCCAATCCAGTATTCACTCCAAAATTAATATTTTAAACAACAAAACTCCAATGAACTACAATTTCCCTTCTCTAAAAAACAACTTCTGATTTTCTTGCAATATTCCGACAATATACAAAAGATCTGACAACAGAATTAAAGATTTGATATGCTTTTATTTTTTTCCATTTAATAGATCCAATTTTTTGTTGAAAAGTAGGAAAAAAAATTAAAATTGCAGAAATTTTGCAAAGATTCAAAGCAAATTATCTGAATAGAAGAGAGGAGAAAACCCCTAGAGTGTGAAAGAAAAGAGATGGCTTGGATTTAAGAAATCTCAAGATAGATGGAGATTTGTTCTAAGATTTCCTATTTATACTTTCAACTAAAAATCTCTATAATTCTAGCAAGTAGAAAATTACTTAAAATTCATTATCAATTAAATATCTCATCACTTGTAGAAATTTTTAAAAAATTCTAATTGAATACACCGCAACTTAAATTTGGAGACTTTCTAAAAGTTTATAAAAAATTTTATTGAATGCACCTAAACTTTTAGAGAATTTTTAAAAGTCTCAATTGAATAAATCTAAATTCTTTAAATTCTCAAAAGTTTTAAAAAATTCCAATTGAATACACCCTCCAACTAAATGTTTGATGCAATTATAATGTTTGTAATTATAATTATCCTCAATTTGTTCTCATATGGGATCATTTATGAGACACCAACCACGCGATATTTTTCTCCAAAATCTGTATAGAAATAAATAGAAACCTAAAGAGAGATAGCGAAGTAATTCCACTGAGTCTAAAAGGCGATCTCAATCAATGAGATGTCATAACGTCGATGTTATGGTCATTTTAGGAGTGAGTGTCATAACAATAGGAGAATTCTATATAAGGCTATGAACGCTACTCTCACTAATGACGAGTTAACTCGGACAATCAGAGTGAGGAAAGTGAAAAATATATTGCATTTACCACGAGAATTAAGAATGGATCTGACCAGGGGAGTGAAAGAGAAGATGCCTTAGACAGTGATGAGAATTCTGATGAAGAATCTATAAGTGAGGAAGATATATAAGAGGCTCATGATAAGATGTATGAGGAGAGTTTTAAGATTATTACTAAAAATAAAGTTTTGAGTGCGAAGAATAACGACATTGAATTGAAAAATGAGAAGTTAATAGCGCACATTAAGTAATCTACCTCAATCCTAAGTGAAGTGAAATCCATGAATGAAACTTTAGAAACTCATGTTAAGAATCTCACAAGTGAGTTTGAGAAGTCTTCTAGGAGAGTCAGGGGGTTGACCACTGAAAAAGAGACCTTAGAAATTCAGGTTAAGAACCTTTTGAGCGATCTAGAATATTCTAAGTCTCATCTACTTGCCATCTCTAATATTCTGAAAAGTTAGATAACATTTTAGGAATAAGCAAGTCAGCTGGAAATAAGGGAAGTCTATGTTTTAAGGAAAACACTGGTAATTTTCTAAGATCACGTTTGTTCATGCCAACGACCAACTCAGACATGTGCCTAACCCCGATCTTAAGGATAATGGATTTGTTAGACAGTGACCTACTAAATAGCGTATGACCCGCAACCTAGGAATAGACGTTACCGATTACATACATTTGGTCATAGGTTTATCCCTACATGTTTTCATTGTGGTGAGTTAGGACACATAAAGTCTAGGTGTCATCATTTCATGAATATAAATAAAAATCGGAACTTAAATAGAAATAAGAATCAGGAATTTGTTGGTCAGATTGACTTTCTTACTAATCAAGTGAGTTAATTGACCAAGTTAAAGACAGATGAATATGTATATTCCTGTCACCAGACAAATTTGGGTGAAGAAAAGTGATTTGAAATTTTTTGAAATAAATCACGGTACTCTTAAAGGTAAGAGTATTTGTATACCTACCTGTTATGTATTTTTGGTGCAAACTTGTACTTTATTATCGTGTGACATTGATTTATGTATGCATCATATTTGTTTATTTGTTTTCTAGGTAGAAAAACTCATGCATATTTTATTTTTGACATATTTTTTGTGTACATTCATGCTTTAAAATAAAAAAAGGGTAACTAGTGCAAAACATCTATACCTTTGAAGGTTTTTGTGGAAAACGTCACTACTTTTCACATTATTTGCGCTGAACGTCATTTTCACCAATTTTTAACATGAAATGACCAATATACCCTCCTATATAAATAAAACAAAAAAGAAAAGAAAAGAAAAGAAAAATAAAAAATAATTTGCAATCTGCTCCTAAAATTTTTTAAAAATGCAAACCAGTCCAAAACTTATGAAAATATTAAAAATAACAAAAACACACTCTCTCTTCTCCTCTACCTCCCTCCACCACCTCCACCCTCTGATCACCACCTCTACTCTTCTCTACGATTACAACCTCCGGACATTGGTACCAACACAATCTCCTCAACACCAACTACAATTCCATCCCAAGAATTCCCCATATCATCCAATAATCCGGCAGAAATCAGCAAGCAAAATCAGCTACTCGAAAAATGGACAAACTATCGGAAGTCGCACATCCGACAAACAACAGGATCGCGGACCACCACATCGGTTGCCCACACCCAAACAACCTCAGCCATGTGGACATATCCAACGAGTTCAATTTGAAACTAAAAATAACGCAATAGCGACTATCGTGAACCACGCACTGCACTTGGCTAATTCCGACATCGTCCCTTTGACCTATGGTCGTGGACCACTCCATTCAGCACCCTCTCATCATGGCGAAGCTATTCCACCCATGGGTCTTCCACAATTTTGCCTTGATTCGTTAGAACTTCAGGTCGACTGTCGCAACTGGCGAAGAATTTGGCATGAAATTAAATTTTTTTTGTTGATGTTTGTTGTAAATTATTGTAAATTGATAGGAGGTGAGTTCCGATCATGGGGGTGGCTGAAATGTAATTTTTGATGATTTTTAGATTTGAGGACAGTGAACTTTCAGCATTAATTCCGGCCACTACAGTTCATGAAATTGGGAGTGGTTAGGTTGTAATTGAAGGGGAATTGGAGGGCTATTGACTGGTGTCAACGTCCGGCAGCTTGGATGGCCGGAGGCTGTCGGAATTCGATCGCATTTAAGTTGAAAAAAAGGCAAAAAAATCGCCACTTTTTTGGTACCAATGTCCGGAGGTTGTGATTGTGGAGAAACGTAGAGGTGATAATCAGAGGGTGGAGGTGGTGGAGGGAGGTGGAGGAGAAGAGGGAGTGTGTGTTTTTGTTATTTTTAATATTTTCATAAGTTTTGGACTGATTTGCATTTTAAAAAAATTTTAGGAGCAGATTGCAATTTATTTTATTTTATTTTCTCTTTTGTTTTATTTATATAGAAGGGTATATTGGTCATTTCATGTTAAAAATTGGTGAAAAGGACGTTTAGGGCAAATAATGTGAAAGGTAGGGACGTTCTGCGCCAAAAAATGAAAGGTATGGACATTTTTCACAAAAAACCTTCAAAGGTAGGGACGTTTTGCACTAATTACTCTAAAAAAAATAGAAATTTGAAAAATAAAATACGGAAAAATGTCTTTTTACAGCATAGTACTTGAATTTGTTTGTTGTAATCAAGCATAAGTTTAATCGATGAGCTGTAACATAATTTCCATTGCTGGCTTAGGTTATTATGGAATACTTAGTGTATGTATCTTCATGTAAAATCTGCACTGCACACACTATAATATTGTTAGTGAGACTTTACCGCTTGTGTGAGATTTGGGATGGCAATCACATGTTAGTAAGGTGATTTTGAACATGAATCGGCCTTATTTATTAGACCTAAACGCTAGTTTATCCCCAATAATAAAAAGTTCAATATCTTATATAGGTGATTTTGAACATGAATTGGCATTATTTATTAGATCTAAACTCAAGTTTATCTCCAATAATAAAAAACTCAATATATTATGTTCTTTTTCAGAGCCTATTTGACTCAACCAATTAAACCTGAGTGTGAAATAAAAGATATTGACTCTGGATGTGAGAAATCTCAAGACATATAGGAAATTTGTTATGAGATTTCCTATTTATACTTTCTGCTAAAAAGTCTCTATAATCTAGTAAAAAGAAAATTACTTAAAATTCATTATCAATTAAATATCTCATCACTTGTAGAAATTTTTTAAAAAATTTAATTGAATACACTGCGACTTAAATATGGTGTTTTTTTAAAAAAAGTTTATAAAAAAATTCTATTGTATGCACCTAAATTTTTTGAGAATTTTTAAAAGTCTTAATTGAATATATCTAAATTTTTAATTTTTTTTCAAATTCTTAAAAATTTTAAAAAATTCCAATGGAATACACCCTCCAACCGAATGTTTGATGCAATTATAATGTTTGTAATTATAATTATCCTTAATTTGTTCTCAGATGGGATCATTTATGAGATACCAACCATGCGATATTTTTCTCCATTATTAATTAAAGGTCCATTCTGTGGTGAAAACAACAAAAACCAGTAATCCAAGCAAAACAAGAAAACAAACAAAATTCGCTGGTGAAGATAACGAAAAGCAAGCTGCAATACAGCCAGAAGTAGGGTGGAAAGCGAGAACTTTAGCCATAAAAAAATGAAGAATATTTCTCCAATTTCAAGTCCTCTTCTCACTCTTCTTCGCTTCCTCACACTAACAACACCAATACCAACGAATGGAATCGTTTTTCTTAACCGAAACATCAACTACTACTCCTCCACCACCATCCAATTTCATTATTCTCATTTACTTCTTCTCTCTCTATCGTTATTATTGCCATCCCTTCCCCATTTTTCAACAAACAAGAAAAAAAAAGATGAAGAAGAATAACCCTACTTTTGAAGTTATTGGTTATCTAAATCTGAACTGATTTGGTGAGTGTTTTTAACTCATATGATTTGTATGATTGTTGGGTATTCTTTTCTTTCAGTTAATTTATAGGAAAATTGTTTTTTTTTGCCCTTTCTGGGATACTTTGCTATTGAGATTGTTGAAATAGCTATTGCCTATTGGTTATCTAAATCTGAGCTGATACTGGTGAGGTTTTTTGCATATTTGATTATTATGATTGTTGGATTTTTCTTTCCTGTCAGTTGATTTGCGGTTGATGGTTGGAGTTGATATATCGGAAAATCTGGCATACCAAAATTTGGATGTTGAAATAGCTATTTATGTATCAAAGGTCAAAAAATTGAAGAAAGTGAGTGAAATGTTTCTTGAATTGGTGGGCTGTTTGATTTGGATCTAGTCAGTATTACGGCATTTCTTTCTACAGCTTGTGGTCTGCATATGTTAAAGCAAATTTACATGTTTTGTAGTGTCATTCAAGATTGATCCTTTTAGTTCTGTGAGTTTTGCCTGCTAAAATCTAGCTCATATAGTCGTTTTAGTGCTTTTGTACTTTATTTCGATGAATTTTGATTATAATTCAGTCAGTTAAATCAAGATTACTCGTTTTATGGTGTTAAGATCATTTCCTTAATTCTATAAGTTTTTGGCTGCTAAATGTTTCATCTTTTGGGCCATCATGGCTGGAATTTAAATTAATGACCTGTTTCGTAGGATGGATCTCACATATAAACAAGCTTGAATATTGTTTGTTAAACTGTCTTGTCATGTCTCATCGAACCAAACATGCACTATAGGTGCTTGGATCAATATTTCTCGTGCTATTTTCAGGAAAATGTCTGGAGGAGAAGGTAATGGAAACGCCATGTTTGCGGTTTTTGTTGAGGAAAATCGCATCCAATACGATACAAATTCATTGCCTCAGCTCCAGTTATTTAGACATGGTGAGTTTATTAGCTGCATCTTCATAGAACTATGGTGTCTTGTTTGAGTTTGTGGGTTCTCTCTTGATTCTGAATCCCTTATTGTTGTTGATGCTTCTGTAATGGGACACTTCGATTTTATTTTTGATAGTTAGCTATGTATACAATTTTTGATGATGCGGGTACTGAAGGTTTGATTTTTAACCACAAAGATTACTTTTAATTCTACAGTTTAGGGAATTAGTAGTAAGTCCGTAGAAAGTACTATTTTTATTTTAGATTTTCGATAACTACTCAATGGGCATGGCCAAGTGAATTCAAGCCCCTTTATCATAAATTATGATAAATGTTGTCTATCATTTTATGGACATCCTAAGCTATATTTAGATTTTAAACTATTTCAATAGTACCTCTAGTTTTGATGTGATTGGGTGATGCACATATTCATACATTCATTAAACCGGTTTACTAGAAGGTCATTTCTATAGATGAAAAAAATGTATTTACTTAGATTCATTCATTTATCACGCACTATATTTACTATATGCATTTATGTACTTAAAGAGTCACATGTCAAAGAACAAAGACCTTTATGAATGTGGTTTAAAAAAGTATATTTAGAAGGTCCTTATAGTCACTGTAATTACCATGTTCCAAATGCATCGAGCCAAGGTTTTGGAATGGAAAGAGAAGGTTTTAGGATTGGGATCCTTGTGAAGAATCATTTGAAGATTCTTCGCTTGAGGTTGGCAAGTTGCCGAATTTGCCCATCCAAAAACGATTATTGTCAATACTCAATACACCAAACAACAACCTCCAAAATTGATTGAATGATTGTTCAAAGGTGGGAAATTCTGTCACATAATTGAATCAACCTTATTTTTCTTAAAACATTTCTCTTCCATTCTAGTGGCAAGGCTCATTTCTTTTGAAATGTGGAAATTTACTGCGGATATAGGAACCATCTTCATAAACCTTATTTAACCAAGCTCATGTATGCTCTTCTTCCTTTGACACGTGACTCCTTTGGTACATTAATGTATGTAGTAAACACAATGCGTGCTAAATAAATGAATGTAGGAAAATACAATGTATCTTAGCTATGTAATTGAAGATTTAGTAAACCGTTTTAATGAATGTACAAATATATGGATTAACCAATAAAAGCAAAACTAAAAAAGGTATATTGGAAATGTTCTAGATATAGGTTGGTTAAAATTGTCAATAAAATAATTCTATCTCATGATATATATGTATGTATATATATACATGTACATGTATGTATGTACATGTATATACATGTAAATATGTATATCTCAGGAGAGAGGGACAAGAGAAGTAGAGGTTAATGGAAATAATGATATTTATTGATATAAAATTTTTAAATTACAATATGAAAATTAATATTTGAAAATTACAAGATTGAATTTAAAAATTACAATTGAAAAGATTTTTAAAGAAAACTTAAAAATTACAAGGATAATTAAAAAAACTTTCTTGAAGTACCTCCCACTCTATTACACTTAAAGAAGTCTTCTGTATTCTTTTATAGCTGAAAATTTCGGACTTAAAAAATCTTCTAAATTAGATTAAAGAATCTTGGAGATAACTTTTGTTTGTCATTTGAACAACTTTTGAAAAGCAATTGTAGCTACTTTTGACATTTGCAACTAACTTTCGACTATTGCAACTAGCAATTGTAGCTATTTTTGACAATTGAACCACCATTTTCCCATTTTTTTGGATTTTTATTTTGGTAAAGTTACTAAAGTTTTTTGTCCATTTTTAATAATTGATAAGGGAGCAATAATAGTTTGTTAGGTGACATACACATTTTGAAAAGGAAATCTTTTGATTTTTTAACCCTATATTCTCTTAATTCATCGAGATAATTGAGTCCATGTAGTCATTTTGAAGTGTTGTTCTTTTGAGTTTTTTCTTCAATTAATTTATCAATATTTTCTAAATCAAAGCATATGTCTTCATTACTTTGTTCATAGTCTGATGAGTTTGCTTGAGAAGAAGTTTCTTTTGAATCTTTTGAGTCTGATCTTTTTGATGAAAATTTTGTAAGAGCAACAATTCTTTTTGAAATAGTTTGCAGTTCTTCTGGAGTTTTGTATTGACTAAACATAGTCAGTAATCTTGATTTATCTGGGAAGAAATTGACACTTTTGTCAAGTTCCTTTTTGGAAAATTTTGGGATGCCTGCATTTCTTTGTTCTTGAATCCATGAATTTACTGCTTTAGGTAGCAATTAGTTTCATGAAATTTTGACCACCACTTAATATTGGCATGCATTCGTGTCATTTGAAGATTAGGAACAGGACCTATGGAAAGAGAAGAGAATGCGTCTCTCAAAAGACGATTCATTTGAGTCTCTTTTCAATTATTTTGATTACCAAGAAAGTATGGTTTAATGTATTTTACTTTAGACCAATTACTCATTCTTAGTTTATACTTTTTCATCAAAATTGTTTTTCAAAATTTTCAAAATGGTTCGAATATTTTGGACTTGAAGAAAATATTTTACTTAGTCTTACCCTTCAAGGGTTCAAACATTTCAAAAAAGAGGCTAAAACCTTTTTAAAGATTCAAGAAAATCTTTTATTCCAATTTGCTCATAATTTAAAAATCAAGTGATGGTCAAAATTTCATGATTTTAATTACTGTCCAAAAGTAGTAAATTCATGGATTCAAGAACAGAGGAATGCATGCATCCCAAAATTATCAAAAAAGAAAATTGACAAAAGTGTCGATTTCCTCACAGAAAAATCAATATTACTAATTATGTTTAGTCAATGCAAAACTCCAGAATATCTGCAAGTTATTGCAGAAAGAATTGTTGCTCTTGCAGAATCCTCATAAAAAAGATCAAATTCAAAGGATTCAAAATAACTTCTTTTCAAGCAGACTCATCAGACTATAGACAAAGCAATTGTTTTAGAAAATATTAATAAATTAATTGAAGAAAAAACTTAAAAAGAACATTTCAAAGTGACTATATGGATCCAGTTATCTTGATAAATTAAGAGAATATAGGGTTCAAAAATCAAAGGATTCCTTTTTAATATGTGTATGTCACTTAACAAACTATTATTGCTCCCCTTGTCAATTATAAAAAATGGACAAAAAACTTTAGTAACTTTACTAAAGTAAAAATAAAAAAGCCGGGAGAAATGGAAAAGTGGTGGTTCAATTGTCAAAAGTAGCTGCAATTGTTGGTTGCAATAGTCAAAAATTGATTGCAATTGTCAAAAGTAGCTGCAATTGCTTTTAAAAGTTGTTCAAATGGCAGACAAAAGTTATCTCCAAGATTCTTTAATCTAATTTAGAAGATTTTTGAAATCCGAAGTTTTCAATTATAAAAGAAGGCAGAAAACTTTTTCAAGTGTAATAGAGCGGGAGATACTACACTTCAAGATAGTTTTTCAATTATCCTTGTAATTTTTAAGATTTAAAAAAAAAAAATTCAATTGTAATTTTCAAATTCAATCTTGTAATTTTCAAATATCAATTTTCATATTGTAAGGCAAAATATGAAAACGGAAGCATCAAATCTGAAAATCATTGAGATTGAGAATCAAATAATAGCGAAATCAAATCAACATTCATATAGGGCTCAGAAACTTATTCATTGTACCGTTTTGTACACAAGAACGGCCTCAAACCACACCAAGAACCCTAATCAATTTACCACATGGCTACTTAATGACACGAAGAAAGAAAATCTCACTGCCAACAGAATAACTCCCTCCCAAGACCACGAAGGCACTCAATCAACACTAAATATTAAAACTAGAAGAGAGAATCACGAAGAAAAAATCAAAAGGCAGAAACACTCGAGTCTCAACACAGAGGAAATGAGAGAACAAATGAGAAATTAGAGCTTCAGGAGACGGTTTAGTTGGTATAAATAAGTCCAAGCCATCACCGTTGATTCACTCTTCATCCAACGGCCTGAGCAGCACCAGGGTAGTGAGTTAGGCCGGGTGTTTGGGCCTGTCCATGTGTGTTATCGAGTAATGGCATTTTGATAAAACATTTCCAGCAGTTTGGGCTTGGCCATTTTCATCATTGCCCAAAACATTAGAAACTAATGACATAAATTGTATCATATTCTAATAAATCTCCCCTTTAATGCCAATATCATAAACCACCAAATCATATTAGTGTTTAATACCACCAACATCAAGAAGGTCACCACCTGCAGAAAACACAAAGTTACCTGGTATCAATTCTTAGAATTTGCAAACATGATTTAAACTTGGTAAGAGGAAGTATCTTTGTTCCCATATCCGCGTGATTAAATTGTGTAGGAATTTTTTCAAGTAATATGGACTCTTTATGAACTATATCTCTAATGAAATGCAACCTAACATCTATGTGTTTAGTCCTGTCATGAAATACGGGATTTTTACACAAATGAACAGCACTTTGACTATCACAATAAACCACAACAGGATGATGCAATTCATTTAATTCACATAACAAGCATTTAAGCTACAAATACTCTTTTAT